>CACVBM020001032.1:21986-43345 GCA_902728155.2 Microthlaspi erraticum
TAGATTTTAATATACTACAAGAAAATGAGCCAATTAAAGGATGATAATTATGGGATAGGAGTGTTCTCATACTTGTAGACTTTTCTTTCTTATTTTATGGTTGAGAACTCCATTGAAATATACTTCAACTGGAGATGTTCTAAGGGCCTGACTGGTTTAACCGCTGCGGTTGCGGTTGCGGGTGCGGAGTTTGCGGAAGCGGGCGGTTGTGATTAGTAGCGTTATTAAGCGGTTTGTACGACTGGCATAACAATTGAAAATGATGCGTTTGCGGGTTACTTATGACTGGTTCACTTGCGGATGCAATAGCGGTTAAACAATAAATTAATAATATAAACACATTATATAATTATAAAAATATCAAAACTATATTATAATGAAAATTTTAAATTTATGGTTCAACATAATTAAAAATATATATAAAGAATAATATGTGTATAATACTTACATCTATCTTTTAATTTCTATAATTTAAATAAAAAATGTGATTTTATTTTCAAAATATATATTTAATGTGAAATTTAAATTTATATTACAATTTTATTTATTAGATATATATGTATTAGTATGAAAGAATATTTATCATGAGAATTTTGATTTGTAGAGCTTATAAATATATAAGTATTATATGATTTTAATGAATATTGACTAAAAGTACTAATTTTTTATTTATATTGTGATTTTATTATCCAAATCTTATTTTTTAATAAATATTATTATTTATTTTCGGATTTTATATAAGTTTGTGTTTTTTTTTTTTTTTTTATTATCCACCCGCAACCGCAAACGCTTGCGGAAAGGAGCTTTTGATTTTCAGCGGTATTGAGCGGTACAGAGTGGTATAGAGCGATTCAAAGCGGTTGTCGTGATTGTTATAAACCGCCGAAAACCGCTACGAACCGCAAACGCTGCGTTTGCGGGTGGTAGCGGGAGAACCAATCATTCCCTAAGTAATTAGTAACACTTTTTCCACTTTTTTTTTAAGTAACAATAAAAATACCTCCTGTGAAATTTAGAAACCATATATTACTTGAAGTCAAACCATTTCCGGACTGGATAATTATCATTTTTTGCATTGGTTTAATTGATTGATTTTTGTATTTTACAATTGTGTATTATGTTATTTATTTATTTAAATAAAACGATTGCTGCAAAACCGGACCTAATTTTTACACAACACACAACATTCACTACTTATAGTAAACCGGACCACGACCACTATCCATCGACCCATTGCGTTGCGTTTTAAGAAAACCGGACCTAATTTCCACTAAATTTTGTAATCGATTCAAAACAAAACCGTAAACCGATCCAAATATTGCACCGGTCAGTAATTTCCTTACGAGATGAGCAAAGCCCAGAAAAGGAAACGCCTACACAAAGGCGACGGCGACTCAAAAGCTCCGGCCAATAAATCCACCGTCGACGACGGCGATCCATACCCCGCACTTCTTAGACCTACTGCTGAAGAATGTCGAGATGTAAGGGATGCTTTGTTGTCTCTCCATGGGTTCCCTTCTGAGTTCGCCAGTTACCGCCGTCAGAGACTTAGATCAAACTCCGCCGTAGATTGTCACGATACACAATGCACGGTGAAAGTTGAGACATTGAATGAATCGGCGGAGGAGAAGGATGAGAAAGTGGAGAGCGTGCTTGATGGTCTGGTTAAAATTCTTCTCTCACAGAATACAACTGAGGCCAATTCCCAAAGGGCTTTCGCTTCTCTCAAAGCTGCATTTCCGATATGGGAAGATGTAAGTGGATAGTTGAATCCTTAGGTTTAATTGGTCTATAAGGTCCATGAAGATTTGTGAATCATAATTCATAAGGTTAAGGCTTTGTGAAATCATAATTCCTGATGTTGATATGATAATGGCTTAAGTTAAAGAATGCTAAACTTCATTTTCAATTTCTGGTTAAGGCATATATATACATAGTTTCTTTAGATTTTGTCCTGGTTTCAGTTTAAAGCATTAAAGCATGTTCTTGGATAATTTGGAAAATCTGTAACTCTGTAAGCTTAGTTCTCCTCAAGATTTGTTGAAACGTTTCAAGAAAATGCATCTTGACATAATTTAATGGCAAAAACAAAAATTGTGTTGGTCACTAGATTTGTATTTGCTATTCAGAGTCAAGATTGACTTATACTTGGTTTCATTTCCTTATTGAATTTTGTAGTTAATGTTCTTACAGTCACTTAAAATCCATTCTCTTTGTTTGCTTGTTTGTCATCTTGAAGAGTCTTCTTTTGTTGCATCCACTGTAGGTTCTAGCCGCTGAGTCGAAGTTAATTGAGAATGCTATAAGATGTGGAGGATTGGCCCCTAAAAAGGCTGTGTGCATCAAGAACATATTGAACCGTTTGCAGAAGGAAAGAGGTAGATTGTGCTTGGAGTATCTTCGTGGTTTATCGGTAGAAGAAGTAAAAACCGAGCTCTCCCATTTTAAAGGCATAGGACCTAAAACGGTAAAACCCTGATTTTCTTTTTGGATCGTCTCTTATCACTTGGAAAAATAGCTACTGTTGTTCATATGTTTAATGGTCCTATCAATGTGACAATAAGAATCAAGATGAACATCACTGGACATTGACATAAGATCTGGTATCGATGATTGACAGATTTCTTGTGTTCTCATGTTCAATCTCCAGCACGACGATTTTCCGGTGGACACGCATGTGAGTGTTTCCGTAATCCTTGTGTTTGATATTTGTTCATTTCTTTGGATCAAGCGGATTAAAAATGAGATGCAAAACCGACTGAAACAGGTATTTGAGATCGCAAAGGCATTAGGTTGGGTCCCGAAAACAGCAGACAGGAACAAAACCTACGTTCATCTCAACCGCAGGATCCCCGATGAGCTCAAGTTTGATCTGAACTGTCTGTTATACACGCATGGTAAGCTCTGCAGCAACTGCAAGAAGAGTGTTGCTAAACCAAAAGCTAAAGTAGCGTCCTCTGATGATTGTCCTCTTCTGATGTTTTCTGGTTTAGTCTAGATAACCAGGATTATAAGTTTATAACTCGTTTATTTTGGTTTGGTGAATCAGTGATTGTTTTTTTTTTTCTGGTTTAGCCGGAGAATATACGCATGTTATATATTTTATATATTTCCAGAAATGTCTTACAAGAAGCCATTCGAAACTCAACAAAAGCCAGATGATATAGAGAGAAAGACAGTGATTGAGTTGAAAAGTTCATGCATAAAAGTGAACAAGAGCGAGCATTGATTAATTGACGGGTTTAAAGTATTTAAGAACCATGGAATCGAGCCAGGCCTGCTCGTGTACCTGCGCCTCGTAGGTCTTGCAACCACCGTCTTCTTCATCACTAACATCGAGCACTAGCCGGAAATTAACGCCTTGGACATGTTGAAATTCGCCGGAAACAACAGTATGAAACTTTACTTTCGAGTTGTTGTGTTTATTGAACTCGGAGACAGCGAAGTTGGCGATGACATCAACGCCAGGGTCCTTAATGTCTTTGATGGGACCCCAACCACCAGTAATGATATCTTCCATGTTCTTCTTTTTAGCAAGCTTTCAATTAAAAAAAAAAATATAGTTAGGGTTAAGAAAAAAGGAGAAACAAAAGCAGAGGGAAAGTGAAGATTTCAGGTACCGTGTTTTCGGATCTAGGGATGAAACTGAAGGAGATAGAGGTGAACATAGATGCTAGAGTGTTGATGTCGTTGAGGAGACCATCGATCTCCTTGATTTGCTCTTGCCTTGTTATTGCTCCGATGAGATCATGAGCGTCTGATTTGATTTGAAGGTTGGCGTAACCGAGATCAAAGGCGTTATGAAGAGCCGATTTGATTGCCAAAGCCTCTGTCGTGATTGGAGAAAGAACATCTCGTTCTGCACCGTATCCACCTCCGAGCTCTTCGCCATTGCTATCAATGAACATCCAGCCTGCACCAGCGACTCCAGAAGCTGCTTGACAAGCTCCATCTGTAAAGCAGGTGATAGTTTCTGCGACAGGGATCTGGGTTATCTCTGACATGGTTTCGATTGGTTCCGAAACTTCCATCTTCTTCTCTTCTTGTGTTTATCAAGTTTCAACGAAATAAATATTTGACTCAAACCCCACTAAACAACAAATAAGTTAAATTAATAATTGAGAAAATTAGTACAGATTTGTACTTATCCTACAGCATTAAAAGAGCATGTTGACGTGAGTCCACAGCTTTTGGAAGTTTTTTCTAATTATTTTATTTGATTTAGGTACTCATTGCAATTTGGCTTTTCAAGTTTTGGAGGTTTTAGGAAAAAATTAAAGTCTTAGAAGCCATAAATACCCAATCAAACTATAGAAGTTTTAAAATTTTGAAAGTCTTTAACTTCATCCTAAAAATTCTCAAAGTCATTTTTTAAAAAGTTTTTCCTTCACAATAGTTGAGTTTTTATAAAAAGCAGAAAACATGGCTTTTAATATTTTCTAAAGCCACAATTTTTCATTCTAAAAGTCACAGGTTCTACAGCCATACTTTTAAAATAAAAAATTCACACTTAAAGTCTTAAAAATAAAGAAAAATTTTCATATTTTAAGAGTAAATATAAATATTTAAAGTGAAATATTTAATAAGAAATATCTTCATCGAGTAATAAAAATTACAATCTTGAACAAATAATATATTTATGGAATATTACAGCAAAATAAATTTAATTGATAACAATAATATTCAGTATTTAGTTTATCATTTTTTTTAATAGTTCTAAAGATTTAAAGCTGATCGGTTATGTCTACGATTGTGTTTGTGATAATAAATAAAAAAAGTCTTTGTAATAAATTTAGATTTAGAATATACATAGAATATTCCTTTTTAGTGTTAAAAATAAGAAAATACATCGGAGAAAACACAACATCATTATAAGGGAGCAGTAAAATGGTGGAAAAAATAAAATAAAATACTACATTGGAGATAGTATTTTATTTTGCATTTTGATATATTTTATATAACATTATTATTATTATTATTATTCATAACATAATTCTTTATTCACTAGAAACGGTTACATACGATGACACAATCAAAACCCATCATGGATTGTGTGAATTAGTTAAAACCCAACAAAAACACATCCAAATCCAGTAAAACGCACAACACAATCCAATAACACCTCCTAATATTGATATAAGTTTTAAGATCAACGAGATCATTTTATAGGTCGGGACACTCGGTTTAGCGGACTGGGAACTTGACCGGGTACACAGGGTTCATTGCAATTCCGCAGCGGCCTTTCGGATCCGCGATCCCTCGCTCGATCCTGACGTAGCCACTCTCTCCCCATTCGGGACTCCAAGAGTTCTTGACGATCCAATACTTTGTACCATCCGGTTCAGTACCATATCCGACCACAAGCATGGAGTGGGAGATTCCCGTTTCACAGTGTCCCGTTAATATTCCCTGCAATATGTTATAATGATGTATGTATAGTTAGAAATTTGGAACATTAAAAAAATCAGATCATGTATATGATTGGTACTTTTTTTTTTTTTAACGAATGTTAAATTTATTCAACCCAAAAAAACATTATACAGAGTGTTGGCTTGAATGATTGGTGTTTTTACCTTAGAGTAGAATTGGAAGAGGGAAGTATCGAGTCCGACCGTTACCGGTTGGCTTGCGACCGTTTTCAGAAGTGCTGCCTCGTCGTTCCGACGGACGTATCCGTATGTGTTGATTGTTACTTTGATACCTTTTGACTTTGAGGGGTCGCATTCTCCCGTAACAGCTTTGTAGGGGTAGTTGGCCTCCGTGGTCACACCATTCTTCATGATATATTCAAATGCGCGTCTCCTGGAACCTCCTCCACAACCAAAATTCTCAGTATCACAGTCAATTAATTCTTGTGCTGACAAGGATACCAACTCATTTGTCCTGATGTAGTTGATTCCCTCAACAGCTGCCACCGTAGCCAAAGCCCAACAACTTCCTATATTTTATTTAGCAAATTTCAGATATTTAGGACAGCAGAGATTTGATTTTTACTTTGACTCATCATCAAAGATCAATGATGGTATATAGTATATATTTATACAACAATTAATTATTTTCGTCCTTTTGTAAATTAAATGAGAAACTAATGGTGTGATCGTAACTCGTAAGTAGTGGTAATCTACGCCTTTTGTCGCCCATTAATCCATAGAAACAGTTATTTCTTCCCCCCCCCCCCCCCCCCCCAAGCAAACTAATTAATATAGGAATTGAAAGCAAATTGAACGTATAGGTAGCTTTAAGAACTGAAAGAGGACTTCATAATGATATTTATCAACTTTACTTTCTTTTACCAGTTATAAACAAAAAAGAGAAGTTCATCAAAACTAATATTTTTAGACTTACCACAATCCCCTTGCGTTTTGACCTCAGTGACAGCTCCCATCTGTCTCCAATCAACCGACACAGGGGACTGAACCTCATCATTCTCGTAAATAGACTGCTTAGCGGAGGGGGCAATCATATTTTTCAGTTCGATACATATGAACATGTCAAAGAACTCAGAGGCCGTCAAATTGGCAAACATGTTGAGCTTCAATTTGTAGGATCTTGTGACATTGTTAGCGGTTAGGACATGGATTGCATTTTCTTTAAATACATGGAATTTCTTCATTCCTTGCTCGACTTGCACATCATGGTGGATCATCCACCGATTGTAAAGCATTTGTAAGCCTTTATCGCTCTTTAACTCCTGTTCTTGGTATTCAAACCCCCACACATTGAGAAGCATGAAGAAAAATATGAAAATATGCTTTGTCATTTTTTCTTTAAATGATTTGAAGTTGAAAGTTTAAGAAAACAAGTTGAGGTGAAGGGATAGATAAGGGAAGGATATTTATTTATAGCATGATGACGAGCTAATAAATTGATCATCACATATATTATTGCAAAATTACGATGTATAAGATGTAAGTTCATCCTAAAATTAAAAATAGTAGGTGGATCATCGAATTTGTGCGTGTACGTGACCAACTTTCATTTGCATATGACTATTATAAGAAAAATATTCGTAGGTGGGTCATACATATCATACATGGTAATTTTATGTATTTGTGTTTATTGCATTTTTTTTTCTTAAATATAAATACAGATCTGTTTATTAATCATTCCTAAATAAAATTTTGGGAAATTATAATCAATAATTATATTGAGAACATGATTTAAGAAACTAACCATTAGAATGTCTTGGCTAGAATACAAGCTGTAATTTATATAATAATACCCATTTGGCCTTGTCATTTTTATTGGAAATTAATGCTATACTATTTTTTTTACCTCTGCAGAATAGTACAAAATGTTTTCTTATATTAGGGTTTAGATTTTTAAGTTTAGGGTTTTGATTTTTGGGTTTAGATTGGATTTTGGGTTTAGTGTTATATTTTTGGGTTTTGGATTTAGGGGTTATAATTTAAATTTTGGGTTTAGGATTTATACTTTTGAATTTAGGGTTTAGCTTTTTGGGTTTAGGGTTAAGATTTTGAGATTAGGGTTAAGATTTTGAGGTTAGGGTTTAGATTTTGGGTTAATGATTTATTTCTTGGTTTAAGGGTTTATATTTTTTTATTTAGGGTTTAGATTATGGATTTATTGTTTGGATTTTTAATATTTGGGGTTTAGGATTTCAAATTTTTGGTTTAAAATGAAATAAACTATACTATTTTGTTCTATACAGTATTGTCTCAAGGGTAATATAGGGTAGAAAGTTTGGCTATGGTTAGTTCTTTTTTTTTGTTTTTGCTATTGCTATATTCTTAATTATTGTGCTCAATATAATTATTTCGCAAATTGACCCTAAAATAATTGTAAATAAAATCTGTTTAAATCTATAACATGCGTATACACTTAAAGATATACAATCGTAATAAAAAATAAATGGGCCTAATTCCTTCCTTCACTTGTTGCTTTTAATAGTTTTAATCAGAACTGTAGTAACCAATATTAATGACACAATTTTGTCTGATTGCTAAGAATAGTAAATTTAAAAATCTTTTCGTGTAGTAATAATTTCAATATATTGTTACGCTTGGCATCAAATTGGCAAGTACATAACATTACGTCCACTAGTGTCAAATAAAGTAACTTCGGGGTCAAAATGGAATAATGCTTTAGGTTTGGAGCAAAAAGCGAAACACTTAAAATTACAATTTTAATCCACATATTATTGAAAAGCTTTTTTACTCCTGCGCGTTTGTCTTCATCAATCGTTTCGTAAATCCTTGATCCTCATCGGGAGATGGCGTTTTTGCTCAACAACAACTCGATTTCATCTCACCTCCGATCTTCTTCCCAGGTTTTTTTTCTTGGGATCGAATCTCATCACGGATACGTTTCGATTCTTGTGATGTATTTGATTTTTTTTTTTCTGCAGAAGACGGATGGTGCCTTTGCTCAAACCCGTCGTGGATTCCATGTCGAGCTAGGAGCTCGCGAGAAAGCTGTAAGTATCTCTTAAAATTTATCTCTGTTCTAGCGTAGGGATCGTGGATCGGTTCGGTCAGATTGGATTGTTCAGAAATGGGATAGTAATTTGAAATTCATTTTGAAATTTCGTTTGAGAGGATCCTTCTATGTCGGGATAGTAATTTGAAAATAGTTTAATTGCATCCAAAAATTCTGAATCTAGATTTAGTGAGGCAAAGGGAAATGAAGGCTCTTGTTTGAAAGATTGTTTTTTTTTTGGGGATAGTCTCTTTGAGATTCATGGTTGTCTTGTTGCAGCTATTGGCTGAGGATGGTGCTCTGAGTAGATTCAAGTCGCACAAGAAAGGAGTGCACCGATTGAGAAAGATTGGAGATGTGCTCACTGTTGTCGTTATTGCTGGTATGGGAAGAAATGGTTCATAACTTCTTTTTCTTCTTGTGAAATCAACATTTAGGATGAATCTGAATTTAGTAGTCACTGATTCACTGTTTTTTTCACAATAGCTGCGGATAGAAATATCCTTGGCATTCTCAAGATGCCCTTGTGGTTTACCTCATTTGTTTCCCATTGTCTGATCATATTTTCATGTGAACAATGGAAGGAAGTTGATAAGTAGATAACATACTAGCTGCGATTTTACATCCTTTAGATGGTACGGTACTGTGTCGCCGATGAAATCTGTATTGAGTTAATGTTATCATATCTCTGAATGAGAAACTAAGAACTCAGTACACCAACTTTTCTGATATGTAACTACCAGTTAGTACTTCGTAGTGTGTGGCTCACATGGTTTTAAGGTTTGATGACATATCCTTTCTTATGTGTGTTTATTTCAGGATGCTGCTATGAGATCTATGCGAGAGCAGTGATGAGAAAGGAAGCTCAGGCTGCATGAGGAAGATCATGAGTCTCTTTTTATGCTTTTCTATAATCCATCTTCCCTTTTAGCAATCTCAGAAATTCACGTTGTTGTTACTCATGTTGGCTATTGCTCAACCATCTGAATAAAGTGAAGAGACGAAAATGATTTGGTGTTTTTGTTGTTTGACAAGAAAGACCTTGTATTTGTTTTCAAGAAAACCAAATCGCTATAAAATGGAATCATGCAACTATGCTTTGAGAAACCCATACGGACTCGTATGTCTCGAGCTCTTAGATCGTTGCAAGATTCATCAAGGGCGTTGTCTAAACCTTTAGTCACTCATATGTTATATTTTGAATTTTGATTGACATATTATATACACACCTAAGAAGCAAGAGCAGTTGTGACTTGTGAGTATTTCAATGGAACTAAAAACCAAAGAAGACCATCGCACTTATGTTATCTTGCTTGATTCACAGATTCTAACAGCTTGTCTGTAATATAATGTAAGTATAGGAAAAGTTGGCTCCTTTGGTATTATGGAAGTTTTAGAATCATATTACAAAGTTTAATGAATTTATCAAACAAAAGAATTTCATTTATTTAGTTGCTCCTAGTATCGAAACAAAGATATACCAAGTTTACGGAAAGAAAACATTCGCAAAGATTCACGGAAGCATCTGCTACTTGAGGGATAGGGCAGCTGAAATCGGATCATTCGGTTTGTTCTTCGGATTGCTCTAAATCCAGCTTCTACAAGGAAAAAAGAAACAGGATCTCTTAGTAAGATACATAAAACGTTACAAAATGGCTCTAGCTTTGGACAAGACAGACATTAACAGAGGTGTATGTATATTATAGTCCAGACGGACATAACACAATGTCACAAAGTAAGTGAAGTCTACAAAAACGAAAGATCAAGTGATAAAAGGTGAAAGCGAAACCATGAATCGTTACAAGAAATCTCATCTACAAGTTGAGAAATCTCTTAATATTGGCATCATTAAGGTACAGAAACATGAACATCGAGTGAGTTCGTCCAAAACGGTTCTGAAGATTGAGGAAAAAAAGTATTTAACCCTTTGGTACTAATGTAGGTTATATCCTCATCCAAGAAACTGCATAAGATGAATGAATATTAGCCATGACAACAACCTTAGCAACCTAATGCACACAATTTCTCTGTTAAGCCAAGACACAGTAGACAAGAATGTGAAGATTTAGTTGATCTGTTAACTCTTAGCTACAGGTCTACTATACCTAGCGGTCCTTGCCTATGAGTGAATATAGCATAGCGCAAAGGTTGTAGTCCGTTAGAAAGAAGCTAGTGAGGACTAAGGTTATAAGTGTGTCCGCAGGAGATTGTTTAGTCTGCGGATATTTATAGAGTTTGGTTAGGGTTTTGGTTGAGAGTCTTTCTGGTTTGCTAAATTGCATAAGAGAAGTAGAGTGTACACTGCTTCATATCTTATCATGCTCCTACATCAATCATATCAAATCTGCAGTGTGAGCTTAGCATCTATTACATAAATAACAGTTGAATAAAAGGTGGACTAGTTCCGTTCCAGTTATCTAAGAGACCAACGCTAAGTTTCCTACAAACACAAATCTAGGATAAGATCTTGCTGCTAGAAAGATAAACACCTCATCACAGTTGTTCTAGGGTATTTGATCTGAACCAAACCAGTAATCTCTAAATCCCAGAAATATCATCATTTTTTTAGGACTGACCAAGTGATTCAGATTGATACAACATAATCAATCATCAGAAAATTCCCAATCATCATAGCAAGACGCGGAGATATACTCTATCAGTGCAAAAAACGTTGTTTATCAGACAAGAACCAATCACTAATTAGGTCTAATTTCCATCAAAATCAGAACTAGCAACTGATACTCGAAACAAACAGTATAAAACTCTCAGGAACGCATGCACAGAATTTGGAATCTCAGCAGTCAAATCAGAGCTTGTTCAAATTATTAGATCATTTCTGCTGGATACGTGTAAGAGATGGAGAGCGAAGAGAGAAGAACATACAGATTGAGCGTTGTGCCAAGAGAGGCCACGGTAGACATTAAAGGAGAAGGTGCCGGTGAGGTAGATGGTGGCGATCCCTAGCCCCGCCGTGAAAGCCTTGAACGACAAATCTCCAACTTTAGCTACTATCCCCATCTCTCTCTCTCTCTCTCTCGGCGGCGTCGAGAAATCAAAGTGCAGTCTTCTCTTCTTTTTCAACTCCGCCGCTTATTCGGTTTATCCGAATTGGTATGGTTTGGAATTTTTGGTTATTGTTTCCAAGTTAATTCAATCAGACCGAACCGTATATTTATTGGTTTTGGAATCCAGATTTTTTTGTTTCTTTTCATTGGAACCTAAACTTGAGATAATAGTTACAAGAGAATCAAAGTACACTAATAAGATATTGGATGACTCTGAAACATGATATTTATACATCAATTGATATTAACACATCTTCTGTCATTCATTTCACATTAGTTTTTTTTTGTTCACAGCTACAAAATGACAAAGAACACAGAGAGGTATAGTTACTAGTTAGTGCAAATAACAGAAAGCAATAGAGGAGAAGCTGGCTAATTCCATGGACTCTGAAGCCGTGATTCTCTGAAAACAGAAGTGCCACCAGAACCAACTGGTGAAGGAGAAGACGCAATGTAGTTTGTTCCTGAAGCAGAAGCAGTCCCGGGTTGAGACGGACCAACGCGTGAGCTCCATCGAGAAGGATGTGGAACCTGACAAACAGAAACAACGAGATTCCAAGCATGTTATACACTTATAACAGTTCGTTTCCATCGTGTATATACAATGAGCATTGAGCATTTACCATATTGTGTTGCGAAATGGCCGCTGCTCTTCTCAGAGGAGATTCAGATGAGGAAGAAGCACCACATAGTCGAAGAACAGTGCGAGTTTGAGCATTGGTATGATTCGCTGCGTCATCTGTTTCTCCACCTTCCATATGAGCACCAGGATTACCTCCTGAATCATTAGAGACATCCACATGGAGTGGAAGGGAAGGTCGAGTCGCTGTTGTTCCTTGTTGCTGCACGATGCTGCGCCTTTTCAATTCTTCCTCAGCATTCAAAATCTGTGTATCCGTTTAGTTTGACAAGTATGAATACTTTGATAAATGGAAATACTACTATAGAGATTAGAAGAGTCAATGGACGAACCTGCTTAAGCACTTGGACTAGATTGTGTTTCTTTGCGTTCAAAACTTGTAATCGCTCCTCCACTTCTTTCTGTTTCTTCTCTATTTCGCTTGGTACTTCTTCAGCTATTTCCTTTGCCTGTTCAAAGAAAATCAAGCTAGATGATAAGGACTTCACTTATTGGTGTCATCTAAGGTAACAAAACGAAACAATCTCACAGAAATCTAACAAATTTACGAGCTCATGTTAGCCAAATTGGCAACTTTATTACGGCTGATTGTTTCATCTATAGACTCAATGCATCAATTGCAACTTAATCTACATGAGGGCACATGACAAAGTATTATCTAATCAGCTACTTGATAAATTCACCTAAAAGGCTAAAAATTGACGAAACTATCACAACCTTCCTATGTACTTCACCGAAATTATCAAAATTTTCTCAGTGAGCATGGTGATTCGAGTTTCAATTCAGCTAATTCGAACTCAAATTCCATTCGGAATATCTCAAAAGAGGTTAAAATCAAAGAAGTATAAACATACCTCCGCCTTCTCGTTCGCCGGATCTTCGTGTGGCACATTATCAGTTTCCTTCTTCGATAGCAATTCCATCACACTCCCGGGACGATCTCCACCGTCCGATCCTCCTGCTCGAGCTCCTTCAAAACCATCACATCTGCCATTCTCATCTCCCCTAACCCGATTCCCACCAATCTCCTCTCTCTTCACCTCAACGAGCTTCTGCTTCCCAGACGAACCGGGCCTTTCAGATCGAATTGCATCTTGCAGTTCGGTAATCAGCTCAGACTTGACGTTACGGCTCAGGTTAGGGTTGGAATAAGGAGAGAGACGAGAAAGAGCTCGTTTACGGCGATGGAGGAGAGATTTGAAGTCCTTGAAAGAGAGATTACGGTCCGGCATTCTCCATCGGCGAGGCACGTCGGGAACTTTGTGGAGGTTGCCTCTGTACATGGATATCGCCACCATCGTTTTCTGGGGTTCCGTTCGTCGAATTCGCCGTTTCGTTCGGCAAACGTCTATCATATGAGATGACGATGGGATTTCTGACTTGCATAACGTTTTGCTCTGGGAGATGAGAAACGTGTGCCGTTTTAAGTATCCACAAACGACGGTTTTTTTGCAGCTGCAAGCCCACAAATATGTGTTTAAAAGCCCACTTGGCTGGTTTTCTACTTTTCTAGGCTACATTATTTTGTTAGATTTAGGCATTTAGCTTTGTTTTTATGGTTCGGTTTGATTAAAACTAGGTGTATGTCGCGCTTTTGGTTATGATGAAATCTAGTTCAGTCTCAGTTATTGCTCGGTTTAGCTATCTATCACGACATTTAACTATTGGTAAAGCTAGTCAGTGCTTTCCTCTTTGATTTGGTTAGTAACGGCAATTTGTGACTTTGTGTAACCAAAAAGTTGAACTAGTAATTGGTGAGGTGTGCCAGGCCCTCGCAATAGTGCAAGACGAGGGCGACACGTGAGAGTCCAATCAGCAAGCCGATGTGGAAGACTCTCCCCCAATAAAAAATTAAGTTAATATCGAGCGAAACCCAATGGGCCGCATATCAGATATTAAACTGATAAGAACAGATACTACACTTGATCTTAGCCAAAAGGCCGAGAAAGGTATGAATTGAATAGAAGGTGAAGGGCAGTTTTTATATGCGTCGTCTTTGAGCGAACGAATCCTGTATTAGCGATGTGGGACTTTAGAAACTAAACCGACTGAGAGGTAATCGAGCTGAGTATTGAAAAAGTCGGCCCAGTTTTTGCCTCTTAGCAGATCAATGGATCCTCTTGTCAATCCTTCATTCACATTCAATCTTTCTATATTTTCCTTGTCAAGATTTTTTCTCTTACACGTGCAAGAATGTTCTTCGGACTGTTGCTTTGTTATTTTGATCAATATCTTATCCATATATGTGGCTTATATTGTGCTTCTAATCATACTAGAGAGTTTACCAAAAATACTAAACTGAGCTAAATAAAGAGAAAAGCTGGGTGGCGTCTTCTTTAGGCATAGGAAGATTCACAACTCATGCTCAATCACAGTGACAGACCATAGAAGCTTTGTAAACTACAACAATCCTAACGACATTGCAGAGTAATCCTTAGTAACAACACAGGCTTAGCAGAGAGAAACATTTGAAACTTGAAAGCAAATGCTTGATTCTGAAACATGTATATACACTCAGTTGGGAAAACTGTATAAGCATATTGACATTGGTAATAATCTACACAAGAGTTGCGAGTAAAAAAGAAGCTGGTCTACTATTTGAAATAGAGAGGGACAAGTTTCTTCAAGGTCTCAAACACACTTGTGAAAGGATCAAACTGGACAGACTTTCTCAATCCAAGATCTGGAAACTGGTTTGTCAGCGTTTGCTCCATACCTGGCATAGACATCATAGCAGCTAATTGACCATCAGACATTACTTCACAGTCCTGTGGAGTGTCCTTTATCTTCTCCGGATCATAGCCAAATGTTGCCAAATAGTCCTTGTACTTGGCAATAAACTCAGGTCCAGGGTTTGGTGTCCTTGAATATATCTGACATATAAAGTTTAACATAAGAGAATGCAACAGATAAGATATTCAAAGTCCAATGAAAGTTGTTCTTGTTCTGTTGAAATCACCTGAACAAAGCCTTTGTCTTTGGCACCAGAAACAAGAGCATAGTTGTCGTAGTCTGTTGCTATGACATCATAAGGCAACTTTGGAATAAAAGGTATCGTTGGAAATCTAAGAAAACACTTCTCCTTAATCATCTCTCTCTTCTCCAAGTCAGTCTCGTTTTTCTCAAGATCCTCTGCTGCCAAGCATTGAACTTTGCCTCTGATTCCTGTTATATACCCATCAGGGCTTCCGTGAACACAGAACGTATCAACCCTGATGGCTGGCTCCTTCATGTCAAACGAGTATACGCCCTGCAACGAGTGAAAACAGAATTTCTCAATATACATATCAAAGATGTTCACATTGGAGTTAAAGAAACAATATATAGATATACCTGAGTGCAATGGCAATCTTCTTGGCCTTGACCGGCGAAACCACGCTTAAGAGAAGCAACTTCAAACCATCTTCCAGAGTATCTAACTGGATCGAAGTTCTTAGTAGTCATGCCTCTCGTCATCATCATCATCATCGTTTCCGGGTTGTCAGCATCAGAGGCATTCTCAAGTGGGAGAGTCGGTTTGTTTTGTTCTACAGCAGCAGCAGCAGCACTCCCAAGTTGGCAAATGTTCTGATGACCAGATGAGAGATCTGACGCAAGACCCTGCAAGAATACAAGGAAGCTCAGGAATTCAAAAGGGGTTTTTTGGATGCAATTAGATATTTGGCAATGTCGGCTCAAGCATACCTGGCCTGCCTGAGAGAGAAGCAAAATGGCAGCAAAACTTGAAACACAACGCTTCCTCAAAGTTTGGATTTCGATTGGATTCTCCAAGGAACATTTTAACTTGGGCTTCTTTAGAAACTCTCTGGAAGAACAGCAGCATTTTGATTGTGTCAGAAAAAAAATAGATCTACTATCGATTCTAATCTGGGATCAGTGAAAAGATCTCTACCTTGTCGTAGCAGGTGGAGAGAAGCAAACTGGTCTTGATAGGCCAGTTATGATACTTACCATTTTCTCTTGGTCGCCACTGATTTTTTTTCTTGAAAGGTGAGATGATATTGTTTGTTTGCTTGACACACAGATTTTTTGTCCAGCGAAGACGCTGTCGTTTTTAACAAGTCTCTGGTTCGAAAGGGACCCACAAAAAAATCTCTATCTTCTGTTGGAGGGGTCCACAGGAAATATGTTTATGATTTTATTGGAGGTGTAACATTTTTAACGCCATGTTATTGGTGAATTATATTTTTTTAATAAATTTTTGAAAATCGACATTTCAAAGAAATATTATCGTAAAAGATCAAGATATTAAAAAAATGTAACTTACTTAACTTATTAGAAAACAGTTCAATTTCAAAATCAAACAAGAGACCAAAAAAAGGGGTAATATTAACAGAAAAATTTAAGAGATTTTTAAAATCCTTTTCAAGTACGGTATTGCTAAAAAAACAAGAAAACCTTTATTAAAAAGAGATTTTTAAAGTACGGTCTTGCTAGAAAATCAAGAAGAGGTTTTTTAAAAATCATTAATTAAATTATTCTGGAATTAAAAAGGGATTCTTACAATTTTAGTAGCAATTTACAGACCATATTTAAAGAAGATCTATTAGTTTCATCATTATCATAAAATATGTGAAATATATGATCTTTATCCCATTATATAAAACGTATATGCTTCAGATTTCCGTCTGCATAAAACAAAACGTTAACAATTTTAAACTCATAACTACTACTGTACCTTGAAAGACCTATAATGATCACAATCAACCCATCATCCATAAGCTATTTCCTTAGTGTTATTGTCAAAAGCTGCATCATAGTTGCATTTGGAAAAGCCACTTAACCAAGAACCTGGAAATGTGTGATTAGAAATACCATCCTGACGCTCAAATATTCTCAGATTCATTGTTGTTACTACATTTATACAATCATTCTCTTCAGCCAAGACAAAATCCACTACCTTATGCGGATTAACAATATATTTATCTTAGATCAAACTGTTCCTTGACTCCAAAGGTACTAACCCAAGTTGCAAGGTAGGTTAAGCGATCGAGACAAAACATTATTATTCTTCTGGTAACAAAAACTGAAGATTCTAGTTAAACACAATCTAGCTTCTACTATAAGATCCAGCTCTTTATTAGAAACAAAACAAAAGATAAGGATTAAGAAAAAATAGAATATAAAAATGTCTACGTTTTCAGGATTAATCAAAAAAAACAAAAAAAACTCAGAATCAAAATTTGAATAAAACGTGTGAAAATGGCAAAATTCTTCTTCTTCCCTTAAGACCACCTCATGATCACGATTGAGAATCAATTCACACTGGTCAGACTGAAGCAAGTAGCCGCACTTCTTAATTCGTTCTCTCCGATCTCATCTATTGGCTCCTTCAACGATTCACCCGAGCTGCAACCACCCAAAAAAAAATTAAAATTAAAAAACAGATTTAAAGATTTTCCCCCCAAGTTTCTTATATATATTTTTTTAACCGTACAAATAAAATTAGCAAAACAATCCGTACAAATAAAATGTGCAGAAAAGACCTACCTTGATGCGTACGCTTCTTTAGAATCCGCGAATGATTGCCTGTCATCGATGATTTCGAGGAACTGATGGATTTCATCGTACTCGTGAACATCATCTTCTTCCTCTTGCTGATTCGATGCCATCTGAAGATTAACGAGCTGTGACTGTATCGCCATCACACCGTTATTGCTCTTCATCTCGTTACAGCTCTCGTTTTGGTTGATGAATCCGTCGTTAGAATGATAAGGAAACCGATTCTGACCACCCCAAACCAAAGCAGGATCGTTATGGTTCCTGGTGAGAATGTCCTTGCATGAATCTGTATACGCAGGAGGACTATAACCATTGTTGTTAACCTCGCTGCAGCTATAAGTGTAAGACATTTGAGGCTGTTGTTGCTGCGTTTCAGAAACCGACAAAGGACTAAAAAATGGCGTCACATTGCTCTGGTTGTTGCTAACAGGAAGTCCCATTCCCAAATCTAGCTGCTGTGAGGTAACGTCTTCTTGCTTCTCCCCAATCTCGTGAATCATCTGATTGTGAGGATTATGATGATTCTGACCATTGTTGTTTTGTTGATGGCGGTATAGCTGGAGCTGTGAATTTACGGCTTTGAGTTCTTCTTCAGCGTGATATATCATCATTTGAAGGTGATGCGTGATGCCCAAGCAGCCGTGGACAGGGTTGCGGTCACGGACATAAGACTGGAAAATGATAGATTTCATGGCTTCTGGTTTCTGAGCTTCGTCCAGGTTCTCTAGGATCTTGACGATGCTTCTGACCCCGAACAGCCTGTGAACGTTTTGGAAGAGTTTCGGTTGTTCCGCTGGGAAGTAGGGCGCGAGTGGACAGTCCGCGGCGCAGCGTCTGCGTTGGTATTTGCAAGCGGCACACGCCCCACTCGTGCCGCCTTTCAGAGTCATGTAAACGATGAGAGAGATCAAGAGAAGATCCAAAAACCTCTCTAGTGACCCAATGGGATTGTGGATGGTTTTTACGTGGCTCATTCGATGGGGAAAACAGAAATCGATAAGAAATGTAAAGAGACAACAGAGCCAAATGATTTTTGATTGAGACGTGTGTGTGTGTGTGCGTGTGCGTGTGTGAGTGACTGTGTGTGTTGTGTGTGTTAATGGTTTTGAAAAAAAAATAAAAAAAATGTGTTAATGGTTTATGGTAAATGAGAAAGGTAGAGAAGAAAGGAGTCTGTTATATAGAGCGGATTTTGCTGTACGGGGGAGACGACTAAGCAAAAAGAGATTTGCTATTAGGTTAAAAAAAGCTAAACCGAATCTTCAGGGACTGTTTTTTATTTGGGATTTTGAGTCTGTTCGTTTTTACTAAGAATAGTGATCTCAAGTACTTGTTTTCTTGTACTTATAATATATGTAGACCACGGGAATATCTTATTTGTTTTGATACTAGATTAGAATCTAACTTTTGAATTTTGAATAGATTTGGTTTATTTGAATTACATTTCTTTGTACGAAACTAAAAAATCAAACAAGTTATTTAGCTTTTTCTTCCAATCATATTTGTTATTTGGATATTCTTTAGAATCATATGGTTTCTTAGTTAGATTTGTTTGAATTTTATGATAAAAGTCATAGTAAAAAGAATCGTAAAGCGATTAGCAGAATATGAATATTGAAGAGTAACTTCTTTTAAACTGTAAGTCTTTAACGTTCAGACATAATAAGACAGACCAACCAAATAAAAAAGACTGTAGATTTTATTTCCTTTATTTGGAAGGCCGTAAAGATTTATATGAACATATAAATGCTTAATGTGACAACGCTTTAGCCAAGAAAACTATCCCAGGACCTCTTCTTCCACTGAAAACACTGCTTTGCTTTAAACCTCAGACAAAATCTTCTTCCCCAACCCCGAAGTCTTATAACCACTGATATTTCCCACTTAACAAAAAAAAAGTAAATCTATCGCTTTCTTTCCGCTCGAATTTTCAGACAAAAAAAAAGTACTTGCTTCCTTTGCAGTTTGTACTTGCGAGATCTCCTAAACTGTACTTTGGTCTGTTTTTCTTTTTGCTTCTTTTTTTGTGATTTAACGTTTTTTCTCGTAGAGAAGAACCTGTGGTTGCAAGTGTCCTCTCTCGCACATAGACAGTACATCGCTCCAGCTACCGATCACCTATATATTAACATCACAAGAGATTAACATAAAATGAAAAGATAATGTGGAAGAGTGTATGGAACAGCAAAGTCAAAGTGTATTTTAGTTTTACCTTGACGGTTTTGTCATCGTACATGATCCAACGACTGTGTTCATGACTATATGCGAAGCAATGATAGTGCTGTCCATAGTAACAAACCTGGAGTTGCAGAAGAACAACGTTAGATTATGAGAGGCCAGGAGTTTTATAAGGTTATATGCAAACAGGGAAAACACAAACAAATGCGTACCACGGAAACTAAGCTGTATATGCTCTTAGGCTCCAGACCGCGGTACATGATGCTGATGTCTATCTCGGTATCCAAGGCTGCAAGAGTGGCTGCTATGTCTTCTACACTCTCACACGTGTTTTGCCACCCTAAAACTGTCAACCCCAAAACGCAATACACAAATATTTAGTGTTCTGAAAAAGCATACAATCGTTAGATACCTTGCCAAAAGAAACATTTTACCTGTAGTGAAAACTTGTGGTGGATTGGTGAGAAAATGGTGTATATGGTTCTGTTTCCCACACCCACCAGCTTCGGGGTCACATGCTAGTTGGTGGTTCATCTCGACAAGGTTTAGAAGTTCGTCAAACGAATTCTCAGCAAATGCAGCCTGTTGGGCATACAGTAGGGGCAGAACCACAGTGAATTATCTAACAAAAATGTGTGAAATTTTAAAAGTGTAATAAACAGTCGTGTGATACCTTCATGCTGCGTAGGGCGCTAGCGTTGATGTTATGGAAGAAGGAAGTGTACTTCATATGCCTAGACTCTAGTCCACAGCTGTAGCAATTCAGTTGCTCAAAAATATCCATTCCAAACAGAGAATGGACAAGACATGTGCGGTTGGCACAGTCCCACGAACCCGTGCAGTTGCTCTCAGAAGAGTCTGTGTCAGACACGGTTGAGCTTTGAGCAAATGAGTGATGAAGGCAGTCGAAAATCACAGCCAATACTTCTGAAGCATCGTTCATCTGAGCCTGTCCACCATATGACGCCCAAGTTTAGGCAAAAAGCTTACTTTGTATAAGGATAAAAACATTTAAAAGAGATCAATTTTCTTTACCTCTTGGAAGAAACTGCTATCTGGATACAAGTTACTTAGTGCAATCCTGAGAGATGAAGGTGCAACAGGTTCTTTTTGTGTTTCACTCGAAGCAGCGCTTAAAGCAGTGAAAATATCATACAATGAGCAGACAACACAAGGATCTCCCACATGATGGTGCTCTAGTGTTGAACTCCGCAAGAACTCAGCCCGAAACAGCCCCAGATTCCATAAAGACTGAGATCAAAACAAAACAAACAAAAAAATAGTATTCAGCAGTCAGTCTGGATGTTATAGACATTGACACCCGAGAAATCAATCAGTTTATGAGAAAGAAGGGTACCTGTATAATGACATTCAAAAAGCAATTGTATTCACCAACTTCATTCTGAAGACCTGTACCAAATGTGGCAACACCTGTCAAGCTCTGAGATTCCTTTGCGACATCAAATAAAACCCCATCACCGTTTACTTCCAAAGATGTCCTCAAACCTGACATCGTATTTCTACCTCCTTGGTAC
>CACVBM020001032.1:51540-244849 GCA_902728155.2 Microthlaspi erraticum
TGGTTTTTTTTTTTTTAATACGAAAACGACGTCGTTTTGGTGTAAGACGAAAAAAAAAAAGATAAAGCGCAAAACGACGTCGTTTTGGTGTAAGACGAAAAAAAAAAAAAATAAAGCCCAAAACGACGTCGTTTTGGTGTTAGGCGAAAAAAAAAAAAAAGAAAAAAAAAAGAAAGAATGCCACGTGTTAAAGGCTGGAGATTGTCCAAACCTTATTAGTTATGCAGATTCCTAAAGCCAACAACTATTAAACTAATAAAACGGTTATTAACCATACCAAACTCAAACAACATTTGAGTCTTTTAATAAAAAAATACAGCTTAAAATAAATCCACTAGATTGCCTTTGAAAAATCTAAAGAAAAAAATACAAAATTTAACAGAATGGAGAATAAAAAAAAAAATTGTGGAGAAGAAGGCTGTAGTGGAAATCATGTTGACCCAACAGTATCTGCTTCGACGTCACCTTCTTCTTCACCTTATTCCTTTCGTCTCCCAATCACACTTTTTCTATATTTCTCCAATCTCTTCTTCGCTTCCAATAGTTTCCCTCTTCTTCCTCTCTGTTACTGTAATCGGTGAGTATTTTGGTTTCTTACTCTGAAATTTTATATCTCTTTCTATATTCGATTCTCGTGAAAGATATTCTGTGTAGTTTCCTTTAATTGTGTTAGAGGGTAGAGGGAAAAAGTCGAAATTTCATCAGATTTTGCTTCGTTTGTTCTTCCTGATATGCTCTGTTGTTTGATCGCATCGCTGATTTTGACTAAAATTATCGATCTTTTCTTCATTTCATTGTTAGGGTTTGAGTGTCTTCGTCGTCAATTTCATCTGGGTTTTGTGCCAATCGAAGGAATATGTGAATCTTTCTCACTCAAAACGAATTTGAATTTCCAAGCCTAGTAAAGTTTCCTAATTTAGTAATGCATTCTAATTTAGGAACTGCTTAGTCGTTGTGGTTGAGGAAAAAAAACAGAAGCTTGAAATTGCTCTTTGTACTGATTTATAAAGTGTGACACTTTTGTCTCAGTTTATTCAATTTGCTGATGGATTCTTGGAGCTACGGTGGAAGCGTTTTCCTGGCTAATGAAACTCTTCTACACTCTGATTCTTTCGCTGAGAATCGAAAAGCCATGGCTGGATTTGAACAAGGACTCTGTAACGAGTTAGAGACTGATGATGATGTGTTGTTGATGTCTCATATGGCTGGTAAATCCAATGGAGCTATGGCTACTTCTTCGAGTTTGCTGTCCTCTAGTGTAGCCACTCAAGAATTGACTAGGATAGATTTCAAAGTTAGGAGCTTTCTGGATTATGGGAACAACAATGATACATCATCCTCTAAAAAGCCTCGAGCTTTAAGCTCGGAGAGACCCTTGTGTCAAGTGTATGGTTGCAATATGGATCTGAGCCATTCAAAAGATTACCACAAAAGGCATAGAGTCTGCGATGCTCATTCGAAGACCTCCGTTGTTATAGTTAGCGGTATTGAACAGAGATTCTGTCAACAATGCAGCAGGTTTGTTCTTCTTCTGATGATCTCATTTTTCTTCTCAAGTTTGACTCTGGCCTCAATAGCTTCTCTTCCTTTATCTTCTTGTCAGGTTTCATTTCCTCTCGGAGTTTGATGATGGCAAGAGAAGCTGTAGAAGGCGTTTAGCTGGTCACAATGAGAGAAGAAGGAAGCCTTCTTTCTATTTCCTACCGAGTAAGCCGCATAAGCTTCTTCGCACGTCTCAAGGTACACAAAAAGTCTCTGCCTTTACGTGATTTTGAACATTAATCTTCCAAATTTTCCTGTAAAGACGTGTAATTTGGGTGTAGCAGGCAACAAGTTTCTTGAAGATTCATCAGTGGATGACTTCTCGTTGGTCTTGCCAGAAGCTTTTTCCGGTGGTGTCTTGTACAGAGTAATGGATGAGCACAACCACCACCACCACCACCGTGCAAGTAGGCTCGTGAGTTTCAAAGATGAACCTACACGGTCTACTTGTGCTCTCTCTCTTCTGTCAGCTCAGTCCCAAGAACATTTCTCCGCAATGCCAAACGCTAGTTTCTCGATCACTCAGCCAAACCAAAATCTTGATCACTCAAGAATGGACTATCATCATCATCAAGTGCAGCCGTCGTGGACCGGTCTAGGCAAGAATGGATCTAGTTCGTGTAACGGAAAAGGATCATCTACGGTTGATCTAGTGCAGTTGTCGTCACATCTTCAAAGAATAGAGCAGCAGAGGAATGTGAGTGATGAGGTTAAGCAGGAATATAATGAGCTTTATTTCCCCGGTTAACAACATTCTTATTTCTTTAAACCGGTTGGTTTGATTAGATTGTGAATTTGGGATTTAATGATGAGATTTTTAGATTAAGGGAGTGAAAGATTCAGATTTATAATATTTTGTTTATATGATCTGATCTTTTGTTTATAATATTTGTTCACCAGTCTGAAGAAAATGGCTTTCAGATATCCATGCGTCTGCTTATTTAGCAGTGTTTCAGTTTCTGTTTTTTTCAGACAATTTGTATAATATTCGCTGAAAAAGTTGATATGCATTTTTGTTTTGATCTATTAGTCATGTGAGATTCTCGAAATGGACGTTACGATGTTAAAAGTTGTAGATCTTTCGAAGATAAATTTGTAGTAGATAGAGACGAATAATGAGCTGAAATTTTTGATAGGATTAAGACAAAGTTAAAGTTCCGACATAAACGTCAAAGCAAGTAACGTAACTTTCAAATCTAAGACAGACAGACATAACAGAAATATAATAAAGTCATAAACCAAGGCAACAACATGAGACATAACAAAAGACAACACACACCAAATTAAAAACTACAACAACACAACAACAGAAGATAGGGAAAACGACGCCGTAATAACCATTCGTAGGAAAGGTTTGGTCTTGCACACGTGCGTTTGTTATTTTTAGTAGGAACAATTGTGCCATCTATAGATGAGACAACACTACAAATTTTTTGAGTGTTTACCTCATTTTGTTTCTTGGCCGCCTCGGCTGTTTGAGCGATTTGCACCTCAAGCTTTTGAACGTGAGTAGAGAGAGACCCAAACTTGCTGCTTAGATCACCAAACATGTGATCAAGCTTCTCATATAGGTTCTTGGTGATCAATCTCTGCTCCTCCATGTATTTCTTCAACGCCACGTCAACTTCTCTCCGGTTTGGGTTGGATTTGTTTCTTGAGAAAAAGTGAATGGTTGCTTCACTTGGTACATCCCTCTTGGATAGACTTGTTGTGGCTTGGATTGGTATTGGCCTCCTTGATACGCTCCTTGATTGGGGTAGACTTGGTCATTTGGATTCTCCACATTGTTGCTCCGGTATGATAGGTTTGGATGCGCGCGAAATGGTGGATTGAATCCTCTATTCCCATAGTTTCCTCCAATGTAGTTGACTTCCTCTAGATTCTCTTCAGTGCCATCTCTCATGAAATCCATAAGAGTGTCTTCATTTGTGGCTAGGGCATCTTCAATGGCGTGAACTCCTTGTCGGCTTTTAAGTAGTTGTGAAACCATGTTCCTTAGCTCCGAGATTTGAGCTGATTCTGATGAGCTCGTGGTCTTCACGCTTCTATTGTAGTCAGGGCATGCATTGGCATCACTAGCAGCGAGATTCTCAATCAAAAGCTTTGCCTCCGGCACCGACTTGGTCATGAAATTACCATTGCTCGCGGTATCGAGAGAAAGCTTGTATTTATGATCAATCCCATTGTAAAAGATGTTCCAAAGGTTACCTTCTGAAAAGCCATGGTTAGGGCAGCTTCTTGTGTACTCCTTGAATCTCTCCAAAGCTTCATAGAATGACTCCATTGAATCTTGCTTGAAACCAGAAATCTTGCTCCTTATAGAGTTGGATCTTTGCTTAGTGTAGAATTGGTTCAAGAAAGCTCCCTTGTATTCATTCCATGTTGTAATGGACTGAGGTGGTAAAGATTTTACCCATCTTAGCGCCTTGTCACTTAGAGAAAAAGTGAATAGCTTGCACTTGAAGTAATCCGGCGATACTCCATTAACACGAGTTGTGCTACATATCTCCTCAAAGGTGTCGACGTGATCAAGAGGATGCTCAGTGGGCAAACCATGGAATTGGTTTTGCTTCACCAAGGCAATGATCTGCGGTTTGATCTCAAAATCGTTCCTTGGAGGTAGAGGCGGTCGGATTGGATTCCGATCCATAAAGAAAGCGTCGGACGAATCAAAGTCTCCCATAGTTTGGTGCCTTGGATGCTGCGCGTTTGGCACTCTCCTTGGAGGTGCGTGAGGTTGGTCTTGAGGCATCCCTTGGTTGTCACCGTGACGATGATGTCCATTTGCAAACGCCGGTGGTGGTCGCGGCGGGTTAAGAGGTGGCTGTAGCGGCTCAGCTGCATCGGGCGCGTTCGGATTGGGTGGAGGAACGTCTCTGGCCGGTGCTGGCTGGTCAGCTCTAGCTTCTGCTGGATTAGGAGGATCATTGGCTCTCCTCTCTTGGTCGGGCGGGTTGTGTGGCCTATTTGGCGCGCCTTCTCCGCCTGGATTCATTCTTTCTCTTCTTAGTCGCCTAAGTGTGCGCTCAAGTTGGTCAATGTCAAGATCTTCTTCAATGGTTGTATTTGGATTGGACCTTCTTGTCATGCACCTTAGAAACACACAAAGAGAGAGTTAAGTAAAATTTTTATGGTTTTTAAGATTTTATGAAAAACAAAAACAAAGAAAAGTGAAAGATGAGATGAGCTAGTCTTGAAATCAATCAAGAGGTGTGAAGGACATGTGAGCTAGTCCTCCATGGGCTTCGTTTGCTCGCTTACCGGACATGTCTCGGTAGAAAATAAGTCTAGGCCTCATAGTTGATCCAAATGGCTTCATTCCACTTCGACGTGATGCATGATTCAAGTATCTATCTTTCCATATCAAGATCGTAACTTTTGGACGTCGGAAACTCCTCCGCGCGCGGCCAAACTTCCGAAGCTTCGTTCTGCGCGCAAGCGAGAACTAACACTTGGAGATAAAATGATCTTCTTGACTTGGAAACTTGCATGGATCTTGGTTTAGGGCTCTTTTACTCCTTTTTGCATCCTTTTTGATTATTTCTCCTACAAAGACTTCAAATCCCACAAATACAAGAAAACTACCTCTAAAGGCAAATAATCTTGCAAAAACCGTTTGAAAACATAAGTAATTATATAGTAAAATCATGTAAAATATGGTGATATCATCATCACAGACCCTTTCAGCGGTTGTCCCAAGTTCACTTCCACACAAACCCTCGCAAACCTAGCTCTTTCCACGTTCAAAGTCGTCTGATCGACTCGCAACGGTTTCCCGAGACCCTTAGCGATCCCCATCAAGATAGACCTGTGATAGAAGTTGACTGGTAAGTACGATAGCCGGACCCAAACCGGTGTCGTCAGAATCTCATCTCTCAAGGGGTCAAATCCCGGCGACCACGCCTGCACCAATAAGTAGCTGCCAAAAGCTTTCCATGGACCCCCCGTCAACGCGGCCATGTATTCATCCTCCTCTCCAAACCTCACCATGAAAAAACCTCGAGGGAGATCTAAAACCGTCATAACTCCCTTTGGTTTCCACAACTCCCGCAGTTTCTTCGTTAGCACGAAAATCGGGACCGTCCTCCTCAGAACTTTGACGATCATACACTGCTTCCAGAGTCCGTTCATCGCCTCTAAGACCTCCTGACCAATCTTGATTACCGGTTCCCCTTCCACTCCATTCGGGAATTCAACGCTTAGCCTCTCCACAACAAACGCATCCGTCAGTAAATCCTCGGGGTGTGGTCGTCCTCCTGCGCTCGTGCCCATCACCATCGATGCCCAAGAGACCGCCCCATCCGGCGGTTGCCCCTTCCCCGGAATATCCATCATCGTGGCATCCGTGTCTCCCAAAACCCTAGCGCCGTCAGAGCTCTCCATTCTCCTATAAAAAAAGTATGGACTTTTTTACAGCAAAATATAGAAAAATGCTGAGACAGTCTCTTTAGTAACATACGTCTCACGTTCTCTCTCTTCCTTTCCCCTCTTTTTATTTCTTTTTCATTTTTCTTTAATTATAAGAGATCCACCAGATCTCTGCTGGACATGCTCTTAGATTCTCTAGAATGGAAACTGTATAGAAAAGTATTTGACAAAACTGAACTGGTTATAAAATATCTAGAAAAAAATGAAAAATAAGTTTGAGGAAACGATTACAAGGTTTCTATCATTCTATTCCAAGTGAAAGTGATGATGATCAAGATTTCTTCTACCAACTCACGATGTTCTCTTTATAAATTCTATGAAGTTGGTACAAGCTCCTCTTCGTATCTCGTCCTCGTGTAGTTTCAGATTCCTCAAATAATGGACCGAATTGGACTTCATGCCCGATTTTTGATTGACTTGTTCTCTCCTTTTCATCGGCCTGATTTATTCTCGAGCTCGAACTGAACTTTGTAGCTGAATCGACACTCAGCTAGACTCAGACAAGATCTTGATGGTCTTATACTTCTTTTTAGGATTTTATGAGATTAGTTGAGGACTTTAAATTTAGGCATTAAACATTTTATGGGCCGGATTTATAGAGTGAAATCCAGCTTCAACAATATGTGTCGAAAAAAAGTACCATATAATTGCTGAAGTGAGTGATTGCGATAAAAAATGTTATTAAGGAGTTTGTACAACTGACATAACAATTGAAAACAAATGTAGTTGCAGATACCTATGACTGGTTGACTTACAGATGCAATAATTTTGAAAATAGAGACATTAGAAGTATAGCTCCAAAATGTGAAAAGAGTTAAAAATAAGTTTTCTTTTGTTGGTAATGAAAGGGGACACAAGCCCCCCTTTTATATTATTGAAACAAAAATTATTCTCTTACAAATCGAGCTCGTGTAGAGCCATTAGCGTCCTCAATAATCAGCACTGAAACCTCAGCGGGTGGAGAAGTAAAATGAAAACCTAAAGGTAACGAGAAAGCATAATTCACGAGACCATCGGCCACTCGATTTGCCTCGGTAAACATGCATAACCCGGACTATCCAGTCCCTAAAGAATAAGTCATAGCAAAAACATACTAGGAAGTAGGAAGGACAGAGGGGGTAAGAATCACTAATCCCTGAACGAAGAAAACCCATCACAATCTCTTAATCTACCTCGAGTTCCAATCTCATAACTCTTCTCTCCCATGCTATGTAGAGCCTGTATTACACTCCACATAGCTCTGCGAGTGGAGCTGAACATATACTTATGTTAAGAGCAAACCCACAGACCCATCAGCCACTCTTGTCACGTAACACACCACCAGCCGTAGCCAAACCCAAATTTCCCCAAAATGCTCCATCCGTGTTAATCTTTCACCATACACTCTAGAATCTTTATGCTATATGTTGTTCAACTCTATTTCCCTCCCTCACTTGGTCTCTTGTTCGGGCATGTGCTGCGGCTACTTTGATAGCCATATATTTTTATAAATTTCACTTGATCTTGACATTTGCCTGTTGTTCCAAACACATTCCCGCAACGCCACTTCCACCTCCACTAAGCCGTTATTGCAAAGATGGTGGACCAAATGTATCCCCATATCAGCTTCACTAGGAGAGCACCCGCGCATTGCGGGTTTTTGTTTTTGAGTTTAGTATTTTATATAAAAATTTATATTTTTTTTATCTTAAATTTTATTCTTCTCTCTAACAATGGTAACATTTTGTGGCTTCAAGAACTGCCTAGGCGGCTGCTATGACCACCTTGTAGAACACTGGTTTTAACTAATCAATATTTCTTTGCTGCAACGGTTCTTGACTAAATTGAAATATACATTCACCAGACATATATAATTTCTAAAGAAGATGTACTTTAAGTAAGCAATTAAAAGGTAACTGATTTAACTTTGATTACATTACACTAATAAGAAGAAGTTGAAAATATCCTTTACGATCTGTCCCAAGTCCTAACCCAACGAAATTAAATATTATATCAATATATATGTAGTCAGTGTTTCTAATTTGAAAGACGTGCGACAAACTTATATTGGAACAAAGACTTGTGTTTTAGGAGTAGATTTGTGTACCATCCTAATTTCATTTGTCAAAAAAAAAAAAAAAAAACTTTTGTAACATTAGCAAAAATACTGTCCAGTTTGAAATTGCAATATTTAATTAACTACGACTTTACAAAAAAGCACAAGAATGTCAAGAGGACAAGAGTGTAAGACGTTGAGTTACATAATGTTGTCACTGTTATTATCGTTTGTCTTGGAAACTACATTAGATTTGGAAAGATTCATATATCGTCATTTTCTTAATCAAACTCTTCAAAAAAGCACAAGAATGTCAAGAGGACAAGAGTGTAAGACGTTGAGTTACATAATGTTGTCACTGTTATTATCTTTTGTCTTGGAAACTACATTACATTTGGAAAGATTCATATATCGTCATTTTCTTAATCAAACTCTTCCATGATAGAACAGAGAATACCTCAATTATCCTTCTAGTGCTCCGGTGGATGCAATTACTCTTCCATGAATATTTTATTGGTCATACTTTTTCGATCTTCTCTTTTCTTTTGTAATGCCTCGTTTCAATTTTTGCAGCACAACCATCACCCTTATTTTGATTATTTTTAAAGATGAATATGTGTAGGGGTATATTAACCTCATATATTAACTTGTCACGATCTCCTTAGCTGAAAAAAACAAAGATAAAACAAAGATAGGAGAAACATGTTAAAGTTTCTTTTTAAATACAACATACTGTAGGAAGAAAAAATGTGCGTCTGCATACAATTATGGAATTCAGAGTCTTTTTTTCGTATTATTCCTATATCTAAAACAACGTATATACACATTATGTGGTGTTGAATTTTTGAAAAAGCACTAACAGAGGGTATGAGTAACGAAGAGGAAACCCTGCATTTTTGCTTTTGAATTTTCTCATAGATGGTTAATAGACATTTAAAGCACCAATCAACACCATTAGGCATACTCGAAAGAGATAGATAATTAGTTAACACTTCATTTTTTGCGTTTTTTCTGTGGTATTCTAGTTGGTTTTGTAAAGCAAATACCAAACTGAAGTAAGAATCCTTCTGCTAAGACAAATTCTGAAACACATGAGTCAAAAAACAGTTAATGAGAGAAGAGAGAGAGAGGAAATGCAGAGAAGGGAAATCAGTAATAAGAAAGATTACCTTTGAGAACAGTAATACATTTCATAACTTACTCGGGGGAGAAGAACTCATGGACTTAACATGTCACCTTTGAGCATTTTCTGCCTTTGAGCTTCAAAGAACGTAATAAGAAAAAAAACCAATGAAGAGAACCAAACTTGTTGGAATGATTCATGAAAGTTCAGGAGTGTTTGAAGCTCTTTCATGATTACTATAAACAAAAAAAAAACAAAAATTTCTCAGCAGTATAAACCATCTGAATCACTTGACGTGTATTAGCTGATCACCTTATGACACAGGTGATATCCACAGGGAGTTTTCCGTCTTGCCATTTATGCAACATTTCAATTAGAAAATGATCCTGTATGTATAGAAAGATATTAGATAGAGTCACATCACATACTTCTTCAGCAGGAAATATAAATATTTAGAGAAATGTAAAAGGAGATTTGAATACCTGATTAGAAAGAAGAAGAGCTATCTTGTACTTGGGATCTATAGAAGCCACACGCACAACCGAGTTCATGGCACCGTATGTTTCCGCAATGCGACGAAAATCTTCATCACTTGGTTTCTCGGCCATTTCACCGGATCAAACATAAACTCACTATGAACAAGTAAACACCAAAACAAAATCCTTCACTCAATTACCATTCACTCTCAATGCATTGCTACAGAAGGTTACTCAATATATACCTCCGAGAGTAGAAGAGGGTGTTGTTCTCGGGAACGAAAACATCGTAGCCATGAATGTTACCGCCTTTTGCTGCAATACACAATCTGATAGCTTTGCTAGAATTCCAACAGCATCTTATATAAGCAAATTTCAATTCATGAAATTGATTTCAAATTGATTCAATTCAGCAAAAGCACGAGATTTTCAGGGAGGGGTGTACCTGAGAATGGAAGACATTGACGCCGGGAATGAGAGAGGTGCGAGGGAGGAGGAATCGAGAGACTTGCCGTGAACGATAGCGACGGTTGGCGAGGGAGGCCAAACAAATGCGGAGATGAGAGAAAGGGGATGTGGGTGGAGGTTTTTATACTCAAAGACGGTAATTGAAGGTATTAGATTATGATTTGGAATTAATGTAAACTGGGTCATTATGTTGTGACTAAACCGGAATCAATCTTTTATATAAGTGTGCCGTTGTAACAGTAAATGAATACAACAGAAATTATTTTCCGTCTTTAGCTCATCTTCTCCGATTCTATCTTTTCTCTAATATGGTATCAGAGCGTGAGCTGAAACGCTCACTCGATCCTTCGATTCCTCCGTTTTTCTTCTCTTCTTTTCATTGACCTTAATCGATCGGTGATTCTCCCGGTTGATTTTTTCTGTGGAAGGTTTTTGGTCATTCCGCCAAATAACCACTAATTCCACCTCTCTTCTTCGTTTTTAGCTCCAGATCTACAATAATGGTGGTCGGACGCAAAGTTATTCGCCGTGGTTCACGAACCTCAGCTCCAGCTCGACGATCTTCTATTCCCGAAGACTCGCCTCCAAATTCTCCTCAACGAACTCCGATCCTTCCCGATCTATTCACGGAATCGATCGACAGCATTCATTCACCATTTCATCTCACCAGCGGTGATAATCCCGGTATTTCCCTCATCTCCGAGGTCCTTGATGGTTCAAATTTCGATAACTGGCGTATTGCGTTAACTATTGCTCTCGAAGCTAAGAATAAAATCGCATTCGTTGATGGCTCTCTCTCTCGGCCTATTGAAACCCATCGTCACTACAGAATCTGGTGTAGATGTAACTCTATGGTGAAATCGTGGCTTCTCAATTCCGTTTCGAAGCAGATCTACAAGAGCATCCTCCGTTTCAACGATGCCTCTGAAATTTGGAAGGATCTGTTTACCAGGTTCCATATCACGAACCTTCCGAGATCTTATCAACTATCTCAGCAAATTTGGTCTCTGCAGCAAGGATCTACAGATCTAGCTACCTACTACACCAAATTGAAGACGCTTTGGATGAACTTGATGGGGCTGATTGTGTGACAACTTGTGGTAACTGTGATTGTTGCAAATCCACCTCGAAGAAATCCGTTCATGCTAAGGTTATCAAATTCTTAGCAGGATTGAATGATAGTTATGGCGTAATCCGTAGCCAAATCATCATGAAGAAACACATCCATGAGCTCTTTGAGGTGTATAACTTACTCGATTAGGATCACAGTCAATGTTCTTTCAATCCGGTTCCGAATGCCTCTGCATTCAACGTGACTGTCTCCGATTCATCTCCCTCCGTTAATGCTGCTTCAGCTCCATACAGGAACAATCCAAATCGTCCTATTTGTTCACACTGTGGTTACAATGGTCACACAGTTGAGACGTGTTACAAGATTCATGGATATCCTATTGGTTTCAAGCACAAATCGAAGCAACAATCGGATAAACAGGGATTCTCTGCATCCAAACCTCAGAATAATCAAAATAAGCCTGTTGTTGCTCAGCTTGCTATGTCTCCTGCCGGCTCAAATGATAACAACTTACCTGAGATTATTAATACTCTTTCAAAGGATCAGATTCAAGGGGTGATTGCTTATTTCAACTCTCAGCTGCAAGTCTCTCCTCAGCCTGTTGCAGCTTCTCCGAGTTCTGGTGGCACTATCACTTCCCTTCCCGGTATGGCTTTCTCTTCCTCTACTCTTTGTTTTGTTGGAGCCTTGGGAGCCATAGGGTCCGCCTTATCATCCCAGTCGTGGATTATAGATAGCGGAGCCACTCATCATGTCTGTCATGATAAAACCTTGTTCATGAATCTCTCTGATTCTTTGAATAGAGCTGTCACGTTACCTACTGGTATTGGAGTGAAAATTGCTGGTATTGGTACTGTGAAATTGAATGAGGCCTTGGTTTTGAAGAATGTCCTGTATATACCTGATTTCAGATTGAACCTTCTCAGTATAAGTCAGTTGACAAAGGATTTGGGTTTTCGTGTGGTTTTTGACGCAACTTCTTGTATGATACATGATCATACCAAGGGGCTGATGATTGGTCAGGGTGAAGAGATTTCAAACTTATATGTTCTGGATACCACAACTTTTACAGATGATATAGCTTCTTCTTCATACATTTGCTCACACACTACAAGAAATACGGTGGATAACGTCAGTTTAATAAAGTCATTTTCAAAACCGACGTTAAATCTTAGACAATGAAGTAATTTAACGTCAAAAGTTCAAATGACGTAAAATCACGTCCTTTTTACTAATATCATTAAAACAAAAATTACTTAAATTCTTTTCTGATTCATCGTCGCTGAGTTTCTCTTTCGAAATCAATTAGGTTTCCTTTTACGATTCGCATTTGAATCTCCGTTTGAGAATCCGTATCATCTTCTTCGTGACCTTGCATCCCTAATTCCTTTGAGATCGTTTTTCTCTATTGGATTGGATTTGGATCCGAAGGCACACAATTTCTACTCTGAATCTTCGTTTGAGAATTTGTTTGTCTCCTTCAAATTCCTCGAACTCGAAGATGATGGTTAGTAAAGTAGAATTTTCATAGGGCTTTGTTCTGTTTCCGATTGATTAACCTGATCATAGCTTCAATTGAGAATTTAAGTTAAGATTGTGTGATTTGTAAATAATTCTGTTAAGGTTTTTGGTGACAAATCTCAGATCTGGAGGCGACGCAACTTGATGTTAATCGTAGCCGTAAACCATTTCCTCTACAGGTGAGTCTTCGTTCTGAAATTGTAGTCTGGAATTATTTGCTTCCTTTCTCATATGCTCTGGTCGTCTCTGGCGCTTTATGACCATGTTTAGTTTTATCCGCCAAAGTGACTGTGAGTTTGTAAATCTGGTGGCTTTACTTGAATAAGCTCATAAGCTATGCACATGGCTTCTAGTGCTAATTGTGAGTTTCATTTTGCAGCTCAAACTTGCTGAGATTGGCCATGTCTAGTAGCTATCAATTGCACAACTAGTTCTCATGCTCTATGTTTCTTTAACTTCTTAAGCTATTGATTTTTTTTTTTTTCTATTTTGTTGTGCCATTGAGACGATGAAGTTACTAAAGTTAAAATGTATTTTGTGTACTTATGTTGCAGATGACAAGGTTAAATGAATGATTATCTATTTATGATGCAATTCTCATAGTTCCAATGTTTCAGATTGCTTGGACTTTCTTCTCTATCTGTACCGGATTCATCTGCTTCCAAGAATTTCAGGTTAATCTATTTGCTTAATGGATGCTTGGAAATCGTGTTTTGTTATGCATTCTCGTTATTTGAAAAGTGTCAAACTGTGACACGATGACTAAAGCTCTTCGTTTGTTGATGACACATTTTGGATATTTTGTTGATGGCCGTATGTTCATCATCTTCTTAAAGCTATTCTTATCTTATGTGAAAAGGATCTTGTGTGTTCAGGATGGAGTAAGAGCAAGTTATGCAAAAGGAAGAATAAAAAAGTAACAGGGACCGTATATTCAAGAAGTTTAAAGCGGCAGTCCAATTTTCAAGGAGGGTTCGTATTCTTCCTCTCATATATTTTGTTTCTTAAATTCTTTCTTGGGTTTGTTTCATCTTTAAGAGAAGATAATCAAGTAAAATTGAAACAGAAAGCTGGAGCTTGACTTTTAAGTTCAAGTCACTGGTTCACTTGATGCGTGTTTCCTTTTTGACCAGTGAACGCATTTTTAAGCTGTTCAACGTCAAAAGTAAGTGTTTCTTTATTAATATTTGATTGATAATGCCCTCTTCTTGCTTTTATCATATCTCTTGTGAAATGTTCATCGTTAATTAGTCTTAAGAGAGCCAACTTTTGGTGTTTCTTTATAGGTAATCTCTGTAACGAGTCTGATTCCAAGAAAAAATAGTAGAAGACGCTAAAGACGATGGGGAAATGCAGAAAGATAAGCTAGGAAGAATGTTTATAGCAAACTGATAAAATTATGGATTTTCATATGTAATTATGTATTCATGAGTGTGAAAACATAAAATTAAGTGAATACTTTTTGTTGTGTCGAGATTGATGATTTTAATTTAATAATTGTTATGAGTTATTTTTGTTTTCAGTATTTCCTAATTGCAATTAATTTAGTGAGAAATTGATATTTAATAATAATGCAAAAACAATTTACGTAACTGACGCTAAAATGAGCTATTTAAAACTAACGCTAAAATATATAAAAAAATGACGCTAAATTTAACGTCTGTTTTTAAAATGATGCACACAAAGTTAACGTCAGCGAATGTTACGACACTTTAGTAAATGACGCCAAGTTTTTAAAGTCAGTTTATAAATGACGTTAAGCTAAATAAAAACTGACGTAAAATTCCCTTCTTTTTTGTAGTGACATGTTGTGGTTGATTCAGTTATCTGGCACAATAGATTAGGTCATCCCGCTATGTGTAAAACAAATTTTCTAAAGGATGTACTTGGTCTCAAACAAAGGAATAAAGAAAATCATTGTGCTATTTGTCCTCTTGCAAAGCAAAAGCATCTTTCCTTTATTTCCAAGAATCATCTTTGTGACCTTCCTTTTGAACTTTTACACATAGACACATGGGGTCCTTTCTCTGTACCTACTGCTGAGGGTTACAGATATTTCCTTACCATTGTGGATGACCATACTCGTGTCACCTGGCTTTATCTAATGCGAACGAAAGATGAAGTTTTAACTGTGTTTCCAGATTTTCTGAAGATGGTGGAGACTCAATACAAGGCAGTTGTTAAGGGCGTTCGTTCTGATAATGCTCCTGAGCTGAAGTTCACTTCTCTGTTCAGGCAAAAGGGTATAATCTCGTATCATTCGTGCCCTGAAACACCAGAGCAAAATTCGGTGGTGGAGAGAAAGCATCAACATATACTTAATGTTGCTCGCTCTCTGATGTTTCAGGCTCACATTCCTCTTGAGCTTTGGGGCGATTTTGTTCTGACAGCTGTGTTCCTACTCAACTGTTTGCCTACACCTCTTCTGAATGATAAATCCCCATTTGAAGTTCTGACTTCTAAGGCTCCTGGCTACACTGGTTTGCGAGTGTTTGGTTGTCTTGCATATTGTTCCACTTCTTCAAAGAGCCGCCACAAATTTCAACCTCGTGCCAAGCCCTGCGTCTTCTTGGGCTACCCACCTGGTTGTAAAGGCTACAAGCTCTTAGACTTGGAGTCCAACACAACACATGTTTCCAGAAATGTTGTGTTCCATGAAGAAATATTCCCCTTCTCAACGGGTCAGTCAGATTTTCCTCTTGATTTCTTCACTTTGGATCAAGAATCTTTGAACACTGATAGTCCAAACATGGTTCATCGGGCTGTTCCTGTAGTCGAGGTTGGCGCTCCTATGGTTGTGAACGATAATCCCACCCATGTTTGTTCTCGTTCTGAAGATTCTTGTCCCGGAAATGAAGAGGAACCCTCTAAGAGAGCATCCAAAAGCCCTGCGTACTTGGATGAATACTACTGCAATGTGCAGGATGCCTATATTCCATATCCCCTTGCTAATGTCATGTCCTACACTCAGCTCTCGGACGAATACAAGGCATATATTTGCGCCCTCACATTACTGCCTGAACCTGCTTCGTTCAAAGATGCTTTGAAGTTTGATGAATGGATTCAAGCGATGAACGAAGAATTGATGGCCCTTGAGAAGACTAATACTTGGGATATCTGTTCCTTGCCTCCAGACAAACACGCTATTGGTTGTAAGTGGGTCTACAAACTCAAACTTTTGGCTAATGATTGTTTGGAGAGATACAAAGCACAATTAGTCGCGAAAGGTTATACACAACATGCTGGTGTGGATTTTGTTGATACATTCTCCCCTGTTGCTAAGATGACAACTGTGAAGACTCTTCTTGCAGTCTCCGCGGCTAAGAATTGGAGTTTGACTCAATTGGACATCTCCAACGCTTTCCTAAATGGCGATCTTGAGGAAGAGATCTACATGACATTACCTCCGGGTTATACCCCAAAGGCCGGAGTTACTTTGCCTCCAAATCCTGTCTGTAAGCTGAAGAAATATTTATATGGTCTGAAGCAAGCCTCAAGACAATGGTTTCTCAAATTCAGCTCTACTCTCTTGAACTTGGGCTTTAAGAAGTCCCATGCTGATCACACTCTGTTTATTAAGCGAGTTGATGGTCGTTACATTGCTGCTTTGGTGTATGTTGATGACATTATTATTGCCAGTAATAATGATGAAGATGTTAAGTTGTTGATTGCTGACTTGCAGAAAGCTTTTAAGCTCCGCGATTTGGGTGAACTTCGTTATTTTTCTGGGTTTAGAGATTGCACGTTCCAGCAAAGGCATCTCTATCTGTCAGAGGAAATACACGTTGGAGTCGCTTGAGGAGACTCTTGGTGGTGCCATCGAGGTTGTTATCAAGACTTGAGATCTTCTCATCTAAGTGATTATCCATCTCCTTGGTAGAAACTTTGGTAAAGTGTATCGCTCTCCTATTGTCTTCAATGGCCTCGCCTTGCTTCTTCAAATCTTCCTCCATGTCCAAGCATCTTGACTCTACTCTCTCTATTTGGGTAGAGAGTTCTCCAAGTCTTCCATCTAGTTCGTATCGCGTGAACTCTAGCTTTGTCTCAATGTCGCGGCTAGTTCTTCTTTGGCTCTCCATGAAACCCTCAAGCACGGCATCGAAATGACTATCTCTCCGCCTATTGAGAACATGGTCGTGGTGTGAATGCAACACTGGTCTAGGTGGTTGATGATAAACCGGAGGTCGGTTTTGATGATGATGGTAATGATGCTCGTCTCGGCTAGGTCCTTCAAACGTCGGATGAGCGCGGTTGGGAGGGAACGGATGTGGCACGATGCTTACGGCTGGGTCTTGGTAACTCCGGCCGTGGAGATCGTGTGGGATCAGTGTCCGGTTCCCAAAGTGGATGTTGGTGTTGTGATTCATCTCCAAGTACCTATAAACACAAGATTTAAAAAAAAAAGTTAGTATTCGAAAATACCAAGATCTAGACTTAGTTTTAAACAAGACTATGCAAGTGTTTATGATGCAATCCCCGGCAACGGCGCCAAAAACTTGATATCGCTGCATCTATGGGATGAGTACAAGTAATAATTCCCTAAGACAACTAGTGTTGCAAGTGCACAACATATAATTGTAGTATTTAGGGGTCGAACCACAAGGGATTGGATTTCACACATTACATAATCATAGAGTTTAAATGACTAAGCTAAATCAAAAGATGCAAGGGTTTGTGTTTGTTTAGAACACGCAAAAGAAATAACAATGCAATTCTATACAAGCAACATTATTGAACTATTGAAAACTCTTTTGAAAACATGAGCCAAGTCGATTGAAAAGTTTGTTAAAATCCGATTCTTTTGAACTCAAAACACTAAGGAAGGATTATTCCACTTTCGTGGTTCCAATCCCCTATGTCTCTTAAACCAATGGGCTCAGCTTTCGTTGGTCATTGTAGAGTGAGACATGCATTACATCCAAGTAATGATTGTTCACAAAACTCTTTAGGTCTACTTTCGTAGCCTAAAACGATTTGCCCATCAAATATTGTGTCCGGAGATATAACAAGCTTTTGGAGAGTATATCAACCTAAAATCAAGTCACTAGTTAGCTACTCTAGCAACAAGCATTAAGCATAAATAAAGATGGAGAACCATAGGGTTTCCCCTTTTAACAATCGATTTTCGATGGCCATTATATCACGTCCTCATTGGAAGGATCCATAATTCAACAATGAGTCTTAGATAGTAGATGAAGTCTCATGAATCCTTAGAGAGAGAGGCGGCGGAATATGGACTAAACCACGCCTCACCCTTAGGGAGAAATCTCTACTTCTAGACTATATAAATTGAAACATGCAAGCTATATACAAATGCAAAAGAAGAAAAGAAAGAAGAAGGAGACCACCTAAGTGGCTCCGAACTTTATTGAATAAGTGTTTCTTGTTATGCGGCTGGTGATTCTTATTACAAGAGGCTAAAAGCAAGTATATATAGGTAGAGAGCGGGTCTAGGTCGGCAAAGTTGAGCGCGCGCAGAAGAGGAAAGTTTCCATTTCTCTTTAGCCGCTTGAGCTTGCTCTCCAAGTTCTTGAATGGGCCGCGTTCAGGCCAATGGAAGCTTCTGGATTGAGTTATGCTAGTGTCAAGATGAGCCAAGGCCTTGGGATTAGATTATGATTTGGAATTAATGTAAACTGGGTCATTATGTTGTGACTAAACCGGAATCAATCTTTTATATAAGTGTGCCGTTGTAACAGTAAATGAATACAACAGAAATTATTTTCCGTCTTTAGCTCATCTTCTCCGATTCTATCTTTTCTCTAATAGAAGGCGAGAAGGCATAACCTCTGGAGTTAAAGCGAGCATTAACCTCTGTAACGGCGGAGGAAGGGAGGCGGACATTCTCGCCGGGAGTGAGTTAATTTTGCTGTGTAGATCTGCGGAGGAGTCCGATTAGGGCGGAGAAGACAAACCGAAAATTTGGTGGCAGGTACGAAAAATAATAATATTTTTAAAGTGAACCTGACGTAGTTTTGGTGGCAGCTATGAAAAATAATAATATTTTTTTCTAACTAAATAAAACGACGTCGTTTTGGTGTTAGACGGAAATTTTTAAAAAAAGTCAGAACGCTAAACGACGTCGTTTTGGCGTTGGGAGGAAAAAAAAGGTGCCACGTGTCAAATACTGGAGAGTGTCCCAAGGCTTATCAATTATGTAGATTACTAAGATTGTTGTACATCCAAGGTCAATTATGTAGATTACTAAGATTGTTGTACATCCAAGGGAAAAATGTAAAAGAATTTTTCATCCAAAATTTAATAGTTGAGCCATTCTTAGCCTAGATAAAGTCCATCTTATTACATAGAAATAAACAAAAAAATAAGTTTTCGCGAATGTATTAAAAATATCAATTGTTATTTCAAAAATTTGGTCTCCTTCAAATACACTAAAATAGTTATATACGAAATAGTTATATTCCTCAAAAATTTGGTCTCTTTTACATACCTCCAAAATAGTTATACACGAAATAGTAATATTTCAACCGCCTAGTAATAGAACTGTTACAAACACACTGTATCAATAAATTTTGAAATTTTAATTTATAGATCTTGTTCTTTTTTTGTTTCTCCTTCCGGATAATTTGGCAATAACTTGAAGGTATTTAATTTTATTTAAGTAGCTATCATTTTAATTTTTAAAATGGTTCAACTGTCATTTAAATATGATTAAAGGGGGGGGGGGGTAATTGCCAATTCTAGACCACAATTTCATTTTTTTTTTCTAGTAAACTAAATTACAATATTGAATCAATTGCCAAACTAACCTCCATGGGTAGTAAAATTACCCCACACTCCCTCATGACCAAACAAAAAAACACATGCCTCGATTACGATTTTAACCTCCGGACTAGGTAGATCTACCGCTTAGGTCTATATGGTAGACAATATTGGAGGTCTACCTCGTAATAACATCTTAAATTTTAATTAACAATTCAGTAAAAATTATTTTACACAAAAACATGTATGAATAATTATAATATAGACATTATAATCTACCAAAAATATGAATGCATACAAATGAATCATTTGTAGATAAGCAAAGACATGTAGGTTAAAATCTATAAAAATGTGTGAGGTCTATCGAGTAAGTCTATTATGTCATTAAATTTTAATTTTAATTATAAAATTTGAAAACAATATTTTGATGAAAATGTTTTATACGTAAATACAATACACACAACTTGCATCTATATAAAATATAATTTCATAGATTTGAACCAATTGAACTATGAAAAAAAACAAATTTGGTTAAAAGCCTATAAAACCATGAGAAGTCTACCAAATAGGTCTAATAAATCATCAATCTTAAATTTAAATTAAGAATTTCTTTTAAAAATAATTTGAAATATTTGTTTCACAAATAAAGAAATAATAGACATTTAACATCTATTAAAATAAAATATCAGAAAAACTCATGTATCTATAAATATCATGAGTATATAGTTCATAAAGATAAGAGTTTGAGTAGATTGTTTAGGGTTTAATGGTGTAAGTTGTAGGGTTTTGAAAAATTTTAGATGAATAATTGTTTTTGATTGGTTTATTTGTGATATATACTGTAAATTGGCAATATAGCAAGCAAATCGTTGCAAAATTGTATCTAAATTGTTCGATTTAGGGTTTAGGGTAAAGTAGATCTAACAAGTAGACTAATAGAGTGGACCGCAATGGAGGTCTACCAACCGTTTTAACCTAGAGTAGACTGATATCTAAACGATGTTTCTGGTAAATTCGTGGTAGACCGTAGCGGTAGCCTCATTTAAACGTAAGCCGGAAATAACCGGCTCAGTTGTTTGCGTAGAACCGTAAATTGAACGCCTGAACCGATATTATTTGAAATAACAGGCTAATTTGTTGGTTGAAACCTATATAACCAAACCAGTACATCGAACCGACGTATATAAAGCGATTTTAACCCTCAACAGTTAATTTCTAGGTTTTGTTAGAAGTTGGCCAGTCGTCGCTCTTGAGAGGCGATTTCTTCGATTTCCGTTTCCGATGCCGTTTGCTCCGCCTCCGTTTGTTCACGCCGGTAATATCTCCGCCTTCTACCTACTGTCGTTAACCTATCTCCGTTCCTATCTACGTTCAGTCGTCTAACAGTTTTATTGTTCATATTATTTTTCGAATCGGCGCCATCTTTTGTCCGTCGTCTTTGGTCTGCCGTGTGGTGAATTCGTCGCCGTTGGTGTAATAGAGTCAGAGCGCTCCATATCGATCCCCTTTCCTGGTAGTAACTCCGTCACTCTCTCTTCTTACCATTTCGGCTTCGTATAACCACATATAATCTCACCGAAATCATGTGTCTTTTTTGTCGTTAGATCTCGTTTCAGATATCGTTCTCGTTTCTTTGCGATAAGCGCTTAGGACTGTCATTTTCTCGCAGAGGTACAAGTATAATCTATAACATAACCTATACAACTCATATATGTCTTTTGTCTTCGTGATTTCTTCTTGTTTTCTTCTTCGTGATTTCTTCGTGAAATTCATGTTTTCTTCTTCGTGATTTCGGATGAAACGTGATAGACCTTTGTGGTACTGGTAGACCTTTGTGATAGCCCACTTAGATTTTCCTTTTTGTCGTTGTAGAATGGAGAAGCCTACCTTTCTAAGGAGGTTATACACAAGAGGAGCTGAACCGGAAGCCCAAAAGAACATTTCCTGTAGCAGCAACGACAAAAAGCTGTTTACTGCCGTGAAACAACTACTGAGTGATGCCGAGTGGGTAACACTATACAACTCGCGAGTTGGTGTCTTCTGCAAATTTCACGACCTCAAATTCGAGTGGTCTTCAAAGTTGGTTCACAGAATGCTCTCATATCAGTTAGAGTGCAAGAAGAAGTATGAGATCTGGAGTGCGGTTGGGGATAGCCCGATGAGATTTTCCTGCATGAGTTTGGACGTCTCACAGGTCTCAACTACGACTATGTGGAGGATGTTTGGTCCGAGTAAAATGGAGCTCATTCGTGCATGCCAATGGGCAACAGACTGGCCGAAAGAGGACAAACTTAAGCTTGGTTACTTGACCATCTATACTGGCTTCATTGCTGCTCGGAAAAAAACCTCGCACACTCGTGTGAGCCTGGTCAGATTAGTGATGGATGAAGAGGAGTTTGAGAATTATCTGTGGGGGCATGTAGGTTTTAAGAACCTGATTGAAGCCATCAAAGAAGCAGAGCTATGGAAGTCTGGGTATTTCCTGGATGGGTTATTTGTGGTTCTACAAGTATGGGCATATTGTTTCATGCCTGAATTCGGAGCCAGTCCTGGTGCGCCCATACCAGACGCTCCAAATACTCCGCTCTTGGCTTACAAAGGAATCCAAGGGTTAAGAAACATTGAACTCATGATATTGAAGCAGGTACAAACTTCGTTTACAAAATAATGTAGAAAGTAGACCTCTATGGTAAACCAGTATGGTAGACATCTATGGTAGACCAATGTGGTAGACATCTATGGTAGACCTTTATTGTAGAACCTATTGAGTAGTCAGATTAATTAACTTTGCCCTATGTTTGTAGGTGAACTTTGATCACTGCATAATGGTGGAGAGAGACTTTGTTTACCCAAAGTGGGATGAGCATAAAGAAGATCCGCTCGTAGATAATCTCATTAGGGCACTGTACGGAGAGCTAGGCCAGTGGAAGAGGAAGCCGGAGGACTGGAATCCTCAAGGTGTTCTGGTCAAGAATTCTAAACCCGCAGAGTCTGTAAAGAGGAAAAGATCCTCAGACCATGGAGATGAAATGCAGAAGAGGCTGTGTCCTGAGAGCGTTTCCCTTGCTGAAGATGGCTTCAGTCGCTTCCATGAGAAGCTGAAGTTTCTGTTTGCAGATGGCTTCAGTAAGTTGTCTGCGGATATGAAGTTGGGGTTTGAACAGTCTGATTCAAAGTTCACGATCCTAACTAGGAAGGTGGTCCGCATAAAAAAACCCGTCCAGACTATGCAAGTAGCATCAAGGCATCTGGACCCCGAACCTGAGGCGCCTAAACAGAAGAATGAGCTGTTTGGTGAAGAGGGTGATGCTAGAGCCGAGGAGAAGGCTGCCACTCCCAAGAAGGACAATCGTAAGGAACTGTTTCAGACGCCTTAACTGAAGGATGAGGTGTCCGGTGAAGAGGAGGAGGAGGCTGCATCCGAGGAGAAGGTTGCCGATAACACTGCCGAGAAGGCTGCCACTCCTAAGAAGAACAAAGCTCCAGCTCGGGTTAGTAACAACCCCTCTCCCAAATCTTCGTCTAGGAAGAAAAATCAGCCTTCAATATCTACTAGGGTCCTTCGAGATAGGAAGCAGAACCCGAAGTACTTGTAGTTTAGTCTACCGCTGCTGTTCTTGATTTATCTTGTTTCTATATGTGTGAACCTTTTTACTGTGTATAAAACAATGAACTTATTTGTTTAATTTATACATATGTTTACCAGAAGTACCAAATATTTATGTAAGCGTCGTTCATTAACATTTGCAGAAAAAACAAGTTCTATCTCCATGCGGTAGTGACAATGGCGTAGATCCGGACCTTATTTTTGTTAAGGAGTATACACCAACAAAAGAAGAGGAAGCGGAGGACACAAAGCGGATGCAACTAAAATAACAAGCATCAATAAATCTTGCACATGCAAACGTACAGAGACAGCGACAGCTGGCCGCTTCACAACGGTCTCCGTTTGTAGGAGATAGCACAGTGAAGGGAATCATTCCTAACAAGTCACAGCTTGGGTTTGGGTACAAGGAGAGGCTCGCACAGATGAAGAAATAGTTTAAAGGCATTTTGTAAGTATTCTCTTAAACTTCCTCTTAGTTATATGAGCTATCCTAACTTTTTTGATTACCAACTATGTTTTTGATGTATTCTATCAAGTGGCCCTAAGAATTTGACATCTTCCCTGAACCTCAACTACACTGGTGGCAAGAATTGGTCGTGCAGACGCAATGGCTCGCTGATACGGTAAGTCGACTATTATTGTAGACCACTATGGTAGACCATAATGGTAAACCGAAATGGTAGACCAATATGGCAGACCTTTATTCTGTTTTAGTCTTCTAACTTGACTAAGTATTTCGCATCTTTTTTTCAGCACATGGACGCAATAACGAACCTGTTTCGTCAGCGTATGAAATTGCACCCGGAGTGGTTTAGGAGTGATCAAATTTTCTTTGGTGATAGTGCTCCTAGTATGTTGTGGACGAGAGACAAGTTCGAGAGGTTTAAGAATTTTGAGCCAGATAGACATGGACTAGGAAAGTGGCTCCCGGGAGGTGCAACCGACTTATTTGAAGGGAAGACACCACTTTTATGCCAAATCCTGAAGAAATGGGAAGTAGATATTGATGAGATCTACTTTCCATGGAACGTCAAAGATAATCATTGGGTGGCGTTGATGATTTCTTTACCTAAAAGGCATATTACTGTGTGGGACAGCATTCCAAACTATCTGAAGGAGAATGTGTTATCTGCATCTATCGAGCCTGTTGCTGTCATTGTGCCTTATCTACATCGGTTCATGGCTGACATCAATGATAGGTATAGGTATTCGTTCGCCCATTTCACCCACGAGTATATTTCTGGAGGAGATGTGCTTGCGCAAGACAATGCAACTGATTGTGGAGTCTACCGTCTAAAGTTCATCGACTATCATAGTCTTGGGATGCTTTTTCCGAGGACGCTATGTGGTAAGAACATGAGAGCTATCAGAGCAAAGCTTGCAGCGGAAATACATCATGAGATCAACTGTCGCGGACCTCTGGAGCGTAATTGGGATGACTGATATACCTCTATTTTACCTACTTTTTATGCTATTTTACTATGGTTTTCTAATGGTTTTCTAGTGGATTCTTGTGTTAAAAGGTAGTTTTTATGGATTTATAGTGCAAAGAGTCATTTTAGGTAAAAAGGTGCATTATGGAGCAAAACAGGAGATTTGGACTCTAAACCAGTTCAATGCCCCTGCATCAACTTTGGATGGAGCTAGAAAAAGATCTACTCAATGGATTTCATCAAGACCAGTTCCCTGCGTGCTCTGATTGAGTTAACTTTCCAACGCAACTGGAATGGCCTTCATTTGGATGAGTAGAAAAGGAGTTATAGCCAAAAGAGTGAAGGCTGCTCCAGACGGCTATATCGAGAATCAGCGTCCGAACGCGCAGACCGGCTGGCCGAGGAACGATGTTCCGCGCTCGGCCAAAACATATCCGTCCGACTGAAGTCTCGGCCAAAGTTCCAAACCACCGGCCGATCACGCATCACGACCCGGGAAACATTGTCCCGCGGTCGGCCAAGCAACGTCACGCCAGCCGCGCACGACCATGCCGCGCGAGCCGGGAAACAAGCCTCGCGGCCGCGCAACCCGTTCGCGTACCACGGCCGATGCATCCGTCCGAGCCGGGAAGAACGTCCCACGTCCGGCCGAGAAACCATCGGCCAAATCTCTATCCGCCGACCAAGCCGGCCGACCATGAAACATCCGGCCACGACCGTTCCGACTCGGCCAAGACCCGACTGTCCGGCCGATCGTCCCGACCGACCGTCCGAACGCCGCGGTCGACCCGAAGCCGTTTTTGAAGCCCAATCCGCACAATTCAAGCCCAAAGCCGGCGCCGACCTAGCTAGATTAGGTTTAGCCGCTTCTTATACTTAGAGCATTATAAATACTTCTTTTTAGCCTTGTAACTCAAGAAGGAGAGAGACCACAATCTATTTTACATCTTAATAAAGTTTTGCTTGCTTTTACTTTGTTCTTGCTTGTTACTCTTTCTAGAGAGGATTCGAATCTCTGTTCTTATGAATATGAATTCGTGTTCCTTCTCTATGTCTGAGTAGTTTACTTGTTAAGTGATAGGAAGTCAAAGGATAGCATTCATGTATGCTTGATGATTGATCACAATTAGGGTTTTACTTATAATCTCCATCTTTGCTTATACTTAATGCTTGTTGTTAATCTGGCCAATTAGCATATGCCTTTAGGTTGATTTGAGCCTCGACAGTGCTGTATCATTCGCCTGAACTAGTATTTGGTGGGCAATCTCTTTTAGACTGCGACAGTTGATCTACTTGTAGGTTGTGAACAATTGATCTTGATCGAACTAATGCTTGATTTAATCACCTAGGGACATACCAAAAGTTTAGCGACTAGGTAGATTAACAAAGGGGTCGGAGCCTCGACAGTGGAATGATCATACCATAGTGTTTCAAGTTCTAGATTAGCACCTAAGTGCGGTAACCCTAATTGATTGATTTCATGCTTCTTGAATTGCTTATCTCAAGACTATCCTATTGCTTAGCCTTTCTCTCCTATTGAATTCTCACTTTCTTTATTACTTGCATGCTTTACTTTCTCTGCACTCAACCAACTTATACTTTTGCCCTAGCTTGTTCAAACTCATAACTTGTAGTGTGCAATCTGGTCCTTGTGTTCGATACCCGTTTACTACTTCTGACCTGTGCACTTGCAGAATCAGGGATAGGAAAGGGGAAGACCTGATCCCGCGATCAAGTTTTTGGCGCCGTTGCCGGGGACCAATTCGCACCTACAAGCTCTTGCAAGAGAGCTAGTCTAGGGTTTCATCTTTTCCTTTTTGCCCTTTTTTCTTTGATTTGGTTTTTCCTTTTTGTTTTTAGCTTTTCAGGTTTTCCTAGTTAGATATGGAGAAGGAGCCACAAGCCTCTTCCCCTATAAAGGCGATGCCAATTCGCCACATACCACCTCAAAGCACCTCTTGAGCGAACAAGAGATGTTAAGCCCTCAAGCACCACCACCTTCATGGGATAGTCCTCCAAGACCATCCACTTTGAAGACAAAGAAGAAACTTCTTCCTTACCTTGAAGCAGCCGACCTGGAGACGTCTAGCCAAGCCGCATCACACCAAGAAGAGTACCTTCTAGCCACACCAGAAGAGGAGATTAACCCTGAGCTGATCGAGTTCGTGAAGAGAGATCAATTCCATGATCTGTTTTCAGAGTATGCACTGGAGCACATAGATCACTTTGACAATCTTTGTGATTCCTATGGAGTTTTTGACTTTGAGAAGAAGATGATGCTATTCAGCACATCACTAGCTGGACCAGCACTAGATTGGGCGCAGCATGAACCACCTCTACAATCGAGTCATGGATCGATTTTAGAGAAGCTTTCTTGGAAAGGTTTGCAAGAAGCCACCTTTCAAATCCAAGTACCACCACTACTCTCATCAGCTGGAGAGAGAGCGTGATGAAGAAGAATGGGGAGGCATACCCACCTCATCCTGAAGTTCTGAATGAAGAGCTAATCAAGCATGTGGAGAGGAATCCTTTCTACAACTCTATTTCAGAATGTGCAAAGGAGCATCTATGCAACTTTGAGCAGCTTTGCCATGACTATGGACTTGGAGACAACCCCAAGAAGATACAACTTTTCCAACTATCTCTAGCTGGACAAGCCAAAGACTGGGCTAAGTTCAATGCCCAACATGCTTTCAAGACTTGGAATGGATACAAAGGAAGCTTTCCTCCACAGATTTGATAAAGGTCCTGTTTATGTCCCACCACCACGCCCAAGCTATTCACATCACCATCCATCATCACCAGACATAAACAAGACACCACTTTTCCCAAGGGAGAGCTATCAAGCTGCGCGCCAACCAAGATTGAAGATGCTTCAAGAGTACTTGAGAAATCAAGAAGAGAGTACAAAGAAGATGGAGAGAAGAATCGATTTCATCCATGAGAGCCTTGGAAACAAATCTGAAGTCCTATTCAAGCAAGTGATCAAGCTTGATGAAGACATTAAGAAGTTAAGAGAGGATCATGATCGATCTTTGACCCTAGTTAAGCTTGATGTTGCTTCCAAATATCAAGAGTTGCTGAACAAGAGCATGAGAATTGAAGATACTAGCTATGGCAATAGCAAACATCTTGGATCAATCTACAACCGCCTACAAGCCCTTGAAGGATCATCTCATGCCAATTACAAGAGAGAGAGGAGTCCAACACCCAACCACCCTCCCTTTTATTGCAATGCCATCACAAGAAGAAGCACTACTCAAGTCCATGAAGGACAATGAAGAAGAAGAAAGAGAGTATGAGGAACAATTGAATGATGAAGATGAAGAGCAGAGCATCGACATCAATGCTTCCCCAAAACAGAGCATGGATACACCAAGCCCTAGAGACCCTCGTTTCTCACCAAGAAGTCAAGCTTCTACACTTCCAAGATTGGAAGCAATGCAAAGACCATCACCACCTACTGAAGAAGAAGATACTTGGCAGTATGATCCCATTGATCCCAACAAGATAAGCCCCATGAAGCTTAAAGAGTTCAATGCTAAGGTGAAATCACTTCCATTCTATGTCACTTTTGAAGAAGCTTGGGATAAACATGGTCTAGTGGAGTTCTTTTTCACAACTAGTGAAAACAAAGAAGAGATACACCAACTTTTCAGGAAGGCTCGATTTCCCCTTGCCCCTCATGGAGTCAATCAACCACCATCACCACCATCATCACCACCACCCAGTGGTATGTCAATTCCATATCAAGAGAGAAGCTTGCTGAGTTCAATCAGTTTGTCCAAACTCTTCCAGCCAGCATGTCTTTCAAACAAGCTTGGCGCCACTACCCATTCACCACCTTTTTCCACAACTGCAAGGAGACACCTGAGGACATAAAGAGCTTTTTGAGAAAGCTAAAGTTCAGCCAACCTTCAAGACCCTCTACAAGATTGAAGACCCAGGTCAATTCTCTATTCCCTGTCAAGTAAATGGTCATTACTTTGATAGAACACTATGCGATTCTGGCTCTTGCATAAACCTCATGCCAACCCAAACCGCCAAACTCCTTGGCATCACACGCTTGCAACCTGCTCAAATTAGTATTGGACTTGCTAACCATACTATAGCCAAGCCAAGAGGAGTTGTTATTGATGTTCTTCTAGAGATTGGAGATATCAAGATCCCGGTGGACTTTCATGTCATAAACATTCAAGGAGGATGTGACACACCATTGATACTAGGCCGACCCTTTTTGGCCACTGCTGGAGCTGTCATGGACCTTCCAAACCGGCGAATGTCCTTAGCCAATGTTGACAAGACAGTCTTTTACAAGACCATACCATTCATCTCACCAAACAAGCTGTCTTACCTCATCACTGCCCAAGGCCGCCCAAGAGAGCCACCAGACCACACTCAAGGTCACAATGAGACAAGAACTAAAAGACTATGTCTCAGGCCGTGCCCTTACCCCATCTCCAACTAAGAGATCCTATCAGTCAAGCTAATGACTCAAAAAGAAGCGCTGCATGGGAGGCAACCCATGAAAGGTGTTTTTCTTTACTTTTCTTTTCAATTAGTTTTAGTTAATGTCTAGTTTTGTTTTGAGTTTTGGAAACAGGAATCTAAGAACCACACAATGGTAAAGAAGATATACCACACAATGATAGGAAGTCAAAGGATAGCATTCATGTATGCTTGATGATTGATCACAATTAGGGTTTTACTTACAATCTCCATCTTTGCTTATACTTAATGCTTGTTGTTAATCTGGCCAATTAGCATATGCCTTTAGGTTGATTTGAGCCTCAACAGTGCTGTATCATTCACCTGAACTAGTATTTGGTGGGCAATCTCTTTTAGACTGCGACAGTTGATCTACTTGTAGGTTGTGAACAATTGATCTTGATCGAACTAATGCTTGATTTAATCACCTAGGGACATACCAAAAGTTTAGCGACTAGGTAGATTAACAAAGGGGTCGGAGCCTCGACAGTGGAATGATCATACCATAGTGTTTCAAGTTCTAGATTAGCACCTAAGTGCGGTAACCCTAATTGATTGATTTCATGCTTAGCCTTTCTCTCCTAATGATTTCTCACTTTCTTTATTACTTGCATGCTTTACTTTCTCTGCACTCAACCAACTTATACTTTTGCCCTAGCTTGTTTTCAAACTCATAACTTGTAGTGTGCAATCTGGTCCTTGTGTTCGATACCCGTTTACTACTTCTGACCTATGCACTTGCAGAATCAGGGATAGGAAAGGGGAAGACCTGATCCCGCGATCAATGACTTAGGCATTGATGTACTTGCATTTTACATAGTTTTAGCACATCTTTTATGCATCTTTTGCATAGTTTTAGCTTCCATTTGCATCATATCTTGTTCCTTTTCTCTTCTTATGCATTCATGTTAGTTTTAGGTTGCATTTGCATACATATGCATGTTTGGTCCTTTGAAATAGGTCTTTTGGAGCATTCTGGAGCATATGGGACATGAGGAGCATGGAGGGACTTGGCACATGGAAGCAGCTCAACTGGATACGCAAAGGAAGAAGGGAGAAGCCATCTTGAAGACCAGCTCGACCGTCTACTCGACCAACCGGTCGAGTTCCTCAACTCGACCGGCCAAGCTTCAACTCGATCGAGCTGAGAAGTCAACAGTCAAACCCGAAAAATGTTGCTTCCCCCTTGACTTTCCTTTGACCCTAAACCTAATCCTCTTGTATTTAAAGGCTCTAAGCCACGAAAAAACCACCAAGCTTTAGATTACTTTTGTTTTAGTTTCTTTTAATTTATTGTCTTTTACTTTTTAGAGATCTAATCCCATCTTTGTGTTCTTGAAGCTCTTGCTTCTTGAATCCTAGATCCTGGATAATCTCTTTGTATTTGCACTTGCTTATTTCAATAAAAGTTGTTTAATTTCATCTCCTCTTTCTTATGATGTCTCTTTTATTGCATTTGCTTGTGTTTACATTCATGTGTAGTGAGTAGTTACCCATTAGGGTTTGAGATGGGATAGATTAGAGGTTTCATATGCTTAATCCTTCTAGCTTATGGTCTTAATCTAGATTCTCTCTCTTTTGGATAGATCTTAAGGCTACATGACCACTACCCCTGGCTTGTAAGTCCTTAGGCGATCCCCACACGAAAGTGATGGCATTCGCTGGAAAAGATCCACTAAGAGCTCCAATATCTCTTGCTCTAGAAATAGAGGTCTAAGGGGTTGGATGGATTAGTTTGGGCAATGATCCTATAGCCTCCAAGGTTTGATTCTCACTGGCTAACCCCCTGTTTCTGAGATCATTCCTTGGTTGATAGCCTCCACCTTGGGAAAGGGTTGGCTAGGCATTGAGAAGCCCAATATCAAGAGAAGCCTTGATACAAGGAGTTTTAAGAGCTAGATTGATTAAGTGTAGATTCCTTTGATTGCAAAACCCTGTCTTGAACCCTAATTCTCTCTTATCTTGTTAAAGTCGTCACCTTTAGCTTTGTTTGTCTCAACTCGTCCCTAAACTCGATCGAGCTGGTACTTTGTTCTGACTCGACTCGAGTCTTGGTCGAGCTGCACTTCACTGCTTTGTTTACTTTTATTGCATGCATTTCATTTTTTAGGTTGTTAGTGTTACTTCAAATCTATTACTGCTTGCTTGACTTTCTGGTTGTTTCATATTCTCATAGAGTGACAAGTTTCCCATTTTGGATTGATAACCTCTTATACTACATGACTATGATGGTTAAGAGGAATTGATTGATTGTGATTGCACCATTTCATCTTTATTCACCCTGTTGCATTCCACCTCATATCTTATCATTCTCATATCATTCACATCCACACAAAATCCTATCATCAATTTGGCGCCGTTGCCGATTTGGGAATATTTTTGTTGCATTTGAGTTTCAAACACACTTGGACGATCAAGCTATACCACCCCTGTTCTATTGTACTGCTGGGTTTTTGTCTCTTTTTGCAGGTGTATGCGAACTCGATCGAGTCGGTCTACTGAAGACTTGGTCGAGCTAGACTTACAACGGGTAGAAAGAGGGTTCAGAGGTCACAGAGGGTACAAGAGGAACCTGAGGTGCTTGTTGCTGATACAATGGATGTACCAGAGGGGAATGGAAACCCTTTGGGAATGGACTCGGTCGAGCTAGGCAAACTCGACCGATTGGTCAAGGAGATGCTCCAAACCGCCACCAACAGAGACAAGGGATTGTTCCACCACCAGTGCAGAACCACAACTTTGAGATCAAGCTGGGAATGATCAACCTTGTCCAGAACAAGATGTTCCATGGATTGCCAAGTGAAGACCCCATTGACCACCTTGATGAGTTTGATAGGCTTTGTGATTTGACAAAGATCAATGGTGTCTCTGAAGATGCCATCAAGCTGAGACTCTTTCCTATGTCTCTAGCTGACAAAGCTCACCAATGGGAGAAGAGCTTGCCCCATGGCACAATCACCACTTGGGATGAATGCAAGAAGGCCTTTCTTGCTAAGTTTTTCTCCACCGGTCGCACAGCCAAGCTTAGAGGAGAGATATCCAGCTTCATCCAGCGAAACAATGAGACATTCGCAGAGGCTTGGGAGAGGTTCAAAGGCTACACAAGTCAGTGCCCACACCATGGATTCAACAATGAATCACTACTCTCCACTCTTTATAGAGGATGCTTGCCTAGGTATAGGGAGATGCTAGACACAGCTAGCAATGGGAACTTCCTCAACCAGGATGTAGATGATGGCTGGCAACTTGTGGAGAACATGGCCATATCAACAGAATGCTATGGAGAGCAGTATGAAAGTACAGACTGGAGCTCGACCGCACTCGATCGAGCTGGACGCTCAGATGAGAAAAGACATGCTTGCACTCAATCGAAGTTGGACAAACTGATCCTAGCCCAATTCCCTGCCAAGCATGTCAACTATGTCTCAGAACAAACCTAGTCAAGGACCAGGAAGGGGAGGAGACAACACAAGAGTTTGCTACATTCAAAATAGACAAGGAAGCTATAGGAATCCTCAACAAGGGATACAACAATTATCCAAGCCCCCTGGCCGCACCAACAACAATGTTCCACAAGGCTTCAACCAAGGACTACTCATACCCAACCAAGTCAAGATTGGGATATGAAGGAAATGCTCCAACAACTTTTACAAGGGCAAGCCAAAGGTTCTCTGGAAATGAACAACAAGCTGGTTGAGATACACTCTAAACTAGAGTCATTGACTTCAAGAGTCCAAATCATTGAGTCTTCAAGTGCATCATCCTCTTCACCACAAGAGTATGCCCAAGCAGTTACACTAAGAAGTGGGAGGCAATTCCAAGTAGAGGTAGCCCACCCCAAATCGCTGTGGACATCGATGACGAGGAAGGGGAGGATTTAGTCGACTATGCTGATAACTCGACCCGAACTCGATCGAGCTGGAACAAAACCCTGAACCAGAACTCGATCGAGCTGGAGAAACTGAGACACTGCAAGACAAACCAGAGCTCGATCGAGCTAGAGAAGAGCAGACAAAGCAAGCTCCAGCCAACCAGCTAAACCTGTTGCAAAGAAGAAAGACACTCCAGCAGGACCACCACCATACAAACCCCCTCTGCCCTTTCCAGGAAGGTTCAAGAAACAACTGTTGGAAGCACACAAGGCCAAGTTTGATGAACTAATGAGACAGCTTGAGTTGAAGTTGCCTTCATCGACGCCTTGATGCTCATTCCACCTTATCAGAAATTTCTGAAGGATGCTGTTCAGCAAAGAACCAGGGAAGCACAAGGGATGGTAGTGTTGACTCGTGAGTGCAGTGCAATCATTCAGCGGAAGGTCATCTCCGACAAAAAGGAAGATCCGGGGAGTTTCACTTTGCCCTGCATGTTGGGACCCCTATCTTTCAAAAACAGCCTCTGCGATCTAGGATCATCTGTCAGCCTCATGCCTTTGTCTGTAGCAAAGAGACTGGGATATCACAAGTACCAAGCCTGCGGAATCTCACTAGTCTTGGCAGATAGATCGATAAGGTTACCAACTGGGATGCTTGAAGACCTGCCTTTGAGGATAGGGAATGTAGAAATCCCCACCGACTTCATTGTGCTTGAGATGGATGAGGAACCAACAGATCCATTGATTCTAGGAAGGCCATTCCTAGCTACAGCAAGAGCAATGATAGATGTCTGTGAAGGAACAATTGAGCTAAACTTGGGAAAGGACCTGAAGATGAAGTTTGATATCAAGGATACAATGAGGAAACCAACTATAGAAGGTCAGCTCTTTTATGTTGAGGAAATGGATCAGTTGGCAGATGAGCTTCTAGAAGAGTTATCAACAGAGGATCCCTACAAGTTGCTTTGACCAAGGATTCTTCAGAAGGATATGTGAGCTCAGAAACTGATGAGTACAAGAAGCTCCTTGACACCTTCAGACCAGTTCCAAACATTCTGAGCATTGAGGGATTGGACAGGCCAGTTTGCGAAGTCATGGCAGTGAGCTCGATCAAGAACTCGATCGAGTCGAGTTTCGAACAAACGAACTCGATCGAGCTGGGGACTGAATGCAAGGAGCAAGCTCAAGGAGATTGGTCTGAGCTCAAGGCGCCTAAAGTCGACCTCAAACCTTTGCCTGAGGGCCTCAGGTATGCATTTCTGGGTGAAAACTCAACTTACCCTGTCATTGTGAACTCTGATTTGGAACCTGAACAGTTGAGTGCTTTGCTTGTTGAATTGAGAAAGTACAGAAAGGCAATAGGTTACACTCTAGATGATATCAAGGGGATCTCCCCTGACCTATGCATCCATAGGATTCATCTAGAGGATGAAAGTAAGTCAAGCATTGAACCTCAAAGGATTGAACCCCAATCTAAAGGAAGTAGTGAAGAAAGAGATACTCAAGTTGCTTGATGCTGGGATAATCTATCCCATCAGTGATAGCACTTGGATATCTCCAGTTCATTGCGTCCCAAAGAAAGGGGGGATCACTGTCATTAAAAACGACAAAGAGGAGCTGATTCCCACTAGAACAATAGTGGGGCATCGCATGTGTATTGACTATAGGAAGCTAAATTCAGCATCTAGAAAGGATCATTTCCCTCTCCCTTTCATTGATCAGATGTTAGAAAGATTGGCAAACCACCCTTTTTATTGTTTTCTTGATGGCTACAGTGGTTTCTTCCAAATCCCGATCCACCCTAATGATCAGGAGAAGACCACTTTCACATGCCCTTATGGCACCTTTGCTTATCGAAGGATGCCATTTGGGCTGTGCAATGCTCCAGCTACTTTCCAGAGGTGCATGACCTCCATTTTTTCAGATCTGATAGAGGAGATGGTAGAAGTCTTCATGGACGATTTCTCAGTCTATGGAGCATCCTTCTCCTCATGTTTGTCTAACTTGTGCAGGGTGTTGCAGAGGTGTGAGGAGACCAATCTAGTACTCAACTGGGAGAAGTGCCACTTCATGGTTCGAGAAGGGATTGTGCTTGGACACAAGATTTCCGAGAAAGGGATCGAGCTCGATCGAGCTAAGGTGGATGTCATGTTGCAGCTCCCTGTTCCCAAGACTGTGAAGGACATAAGGAGTTTTCTGGGTCATGCAGGGTTCTACAGAAGATTCATCAAGGATTTCTCAAAGATAGCAAGACCCTTGACAAGGCTTCTGTGCAAGGAGACAGATTTTGAGTTTGATGAAGAATGCCACAAGTCTTGGACCTTGCTGAAGGATGCTCTGGTGTCTGCGCCAATAGTACAAGCTCCAAACTGGGATCACCCATTTGAGATTATGTGTGATGCATCTGACTATGCAGTAGGAGCAGTGCTTGGCCAAAAGATAGACAAGAAACTCAATGTCATCTACTATGCAAGCAAGACTATGGATGATGCTCAGTGCAAGTATGCAACCACAGAGAAGGAACTCCTTGCCATAGTCTTTGCCTTTGAGAAATTTCGAAGCTATATAGTTGGATCCAAGGTGATTGTGCACACTGACCATGCTGCCCTTAGACACATCTTCGCTAAGAAAGATACAAAGCCAAGACTTCTCAGATGGATCCTTTTGCTTCAAGAGTTTGACATAGAAGTTGTGGACAAAAAGGGAGTAGAAAATGGAGTTGCTGATCATCTCTCTAGGATGCGAGTTGAAGACATGATCCCCATCAATGATTCTATGCCTGAAGAACAGCTTATGGCAATCATGATCTTGAAGGAGAGTTTTGATGAGAAAGCCAGGCTGGAAGAAGTTAAGGCTCTGCGTGATGAGAATTTGCCATGGTATGCTGATATAGTGAACTTCATGGTGTCCGGAGAAGTCCCTAGTAGCTTTGATGCTTACAAGAGGAAGAAATTCTTCAAGGATGCTAGGCATTACTATTGGGATGAGCCCTACTTGTACAAGAGAGGACCAGACAGCATTTACAGGAGATGCATAGCTGAAGAGGATGTGCAAGGAGTTCTAGAGCATTGCCATGGGTCAGCTTATGGAGGTCACTTTGCTACATTCAAAACAGCAACTAAGGTTTGCAATCTGGTTTATGGTGGCCTACTTGTTTAAAGGATGCAGCAAGCTACATTGCCAAGTGTGATCCATGCCAAAGGAAAGGAATCACCAAGAGAGATGAAATGCCACTAAACCCAATTCTAGAAGTTGAGATCTTTGATGTATGGGGAATAGACTTCATGGGACCTTTCAAACCTTCCTCAAACGGGCACAACTACATTTTGGTTGCTGTGACTATGTGTCCAAATGGATTGAAGCCATCCCCTGCCCAACCTGTGATGCCAAGGTTGTTATCAAACTTTCAGAACCATCATCTTTCCAAGATATGGCATCCCAAGGGTTGTTATTTCGGATGGAGGTTCCCATTTCATCAACAAGGTGTTTGAAAAGTTGATGAAGAGTTATGGAGTCAAGCACAAGGTCGCTACACCCTTATCACCCTCAAACCAGTGGGCAAGTTGAAGTCTCCAACAGACAGATAAAGGCCATATTGAGAAGACTGTGAGCTTCACTAGGAAAGGATTGGGCAGCAAGGCTTGATGAGCACTTTGGGCTTATAGAACAGCTTACAAAACCCCCATTGGAAGGTCTCCTTTCAATTTGCTGTATGGGAAGGATTGCCACTTACCTGTGGAGGTCGAATACAAGGCTTTATGGGCAGTAAAGATGCTGAACTTTGATATAAAGGCAGCACAAGAAAGGAGGGTAATGAACTTGTTTGAGTTGGAGGAAATCAGAATGAATGCCTATGAGAACTCCATGATCTATAAGATGAGAACCAAGGCAGCCCACGACAAACTGATTCGCCTTAAGACTTCAAGGTTGGGGACAGTGTGCTCTTGTATAACTCCAAGCTAAGGTTGTTTCCCGGGAAGCTAGGTCAAAGTGGGCGGGACCATTCAAGATTCACGAAGTTCTACCCTATGGATCCCTCACTTTACTCAATCAAGAGGGGAAGGAATTCACAGTGAATGGACATAGATGCAAGCCATATCTAGGAATGACCCCCACAGAGGAGATCATCACTCCTCTAGAAGATCCAACCCCGGCCTAAAAGGGGTAAGGTCAAGCTATGAGACCTAAAACAAGCTCACTTGGGAGGAATTCCCATGTCTATCTTGTACATATTTCTTTATCCTTTTATTTGTTTTTCTTGCTAAGTCTCAGGAGCAGGTTTTAGGAAGGAATGGCCAACTCGAGGCACAACTCGATCGAGTCAAGCAAGCTCGATCGAGCGAGGAACCCAGTTGAGTGGAGTGCTCCTGATGGCCGTCTCCATCTCCAGACCACGACCTAGCCTCCCAGTTCTTTGGGGGGCACTGAGGTATCCAAACACCAACCCTTGTATATACCATTTCATATTTTCTTGCATTTGTTCTTGTTTTTTCTTGGTTTTGCCCTCTTGAATCTTTCACTAAATTTTTCTCACACAAGGGACTGTGTGATTTAAGTTTGGGGGAGGGTTCAAGAGATGATTTAACCTTGTTTTCTTTGTTCTTAGTTTTTCATTTATCTTTTGCATAGAAAAACCAAAAAAATCATAAAATTTTCAAAAAATCCAAAAATATTTTCATCTTTTTGCATTCATATTTGTTAGACTTGTTTAGGATTGCATTTTTCACTTGCATTGTTGATTTGACTTTGAAAACTTGTCCATCTTTTGCGATTTCTTGAGTGCCCTGTTTTTAGATTCTTTTGTGCATTAGGGTGAGATTGATTGAGCAGCAAGAACCATGTTTATCTTGATCATATCTGCATGCACATCTCATTCAACCATTGCTGTGATTTGATGCATTTCCCTATCTATTTGAACCATAACTTGATCTTTAATTACCAATGCTTGCATTTGATTTCAACTCATGGCTACCACATACATATCTGGACATTCTTTACCATTTTCATATCCCTTTGCTTGTCCAGATAGCTGATCTCTATCTTTGAGACAGTTACCACACCTTAAACCTAAGCCTTTTCATTTCAAACCCCATATTATCTCTTGTGCGAATGTGAGAACCTTTCTTGGCTTTGCTTAGCATAAGGTGTTGTGTTTAAACCGGCAGGGGCAGTAGTTCTCTTGTCTAGGCTAAGTTTGGGGGTGCCAACTCGAGCTCGATCGAGTTGGGTGTAAAAACCAGAAAAGTGGTAAAAGTTGGGAAAAACCCAAAGGAAAAAGAGTTTAGTTAAGTCCAGGGAGTTGGCAGTGTTAAAAAGGGTCTAGTAAAGGTTTGGGAAGTTAAAAAAGGAAGTAAAAAGGGTTCTAAGTAGAATGAAAAGAAGGCAAAGCCTCAAGTGTCAAAAAGGAAAGAAAAGTTCCCTAAGTGTTTAGAAAATCCCAAACCGCTAGATGTTACCTCAAGAAGCCTCTCCCTAGGAAGTTCTTAAAAGAAAAGTGAGCAAAGCTCCTCAGTTTCAAAGGCGAAATGCCAAAAAGGGTAGTTAGGATTTTGTTCTAAAAAGCTCTAAGTGTTGAACTCGATCGAGTTAGGATTAGGCGGCTCGAGCTGCTGTTCTTGCATCATCTTTGGTTCTAACACTTAGCCTTCTGCCAAAGCAAAGCCACTTTCTTGAGAGATCCCTGTTACTAAACCACCATACAAAAGAGACCCTCTTTGTCTCTTAACCCATAAACCCTTGAAACCAAATGAGTTGATTGATCTTGCATGTTTTTGGTTCACTGTTTTTGCTTAATGAATGTTAAAGGGATTTGCTGATTTGAATGCATTGTTTGAGTGACTGTGAAGTGGGATTGATGTTGATAAGCATGGTTAAATCTTAATGAATATCTCTCACCTTGTTGCATTCTAGAATCTCTAAGTTGGACATTTAGCAAATCGCTTTTGAGGACATGTTTTTAAGTGTTGAATCAGCTTATTTTCAAACCTCATCTCTTTCTTGTTCTATTTGTTTGCTTGAGGGCAAGCAAAGTTCAAGTTTGGGGGTGTTGATGTACTTGCATTTTACATAGTTTTAGCACATCTTTTATGCATCTTTTGCATAGTTTTAGCTTCCATTTGCATCATATCTTGTTCCTTTTCTCTTCTTATGCATTCATGTTAGTTTTAGGTTGCATTTGCATACATATGCATGTTTGGTCCTTTGAAATAGGTCTTTTGGAGCATTCTGGAGCATATGGGACATGAGGAGCATGGAGGGACTTGGCACATGGAAGCAGCTCAACTGGATACGCAAAGGAAGAAGGGAGAAGCCATCTTGAAGACCAGCTCGACCGTCTACTCGACCAACCGGTCGAGTTCCTCAACTCGACCGGCCAAGCTTCAACTCGATCGAGCTGAGAAGTCAAAGTCAAACCCGAAAAATGTTGCTTCCCCCTTGACTTTCCTTTGACCCTAAACCTAATCCTCTTGTATTTAAAGGCTCTAAGCCACGAAAAAACCACCAAGCTTTAGATTACTTTTGTTTTAGTTTCTTTTAATTTATTGTCTTTTACTTTTTAGAGCTCTAATCCCATCTTTGTGTTCTTGAAGCTCTTGCTTCTTGAATCTTAGATCCTGGATAATCTCTTTGTATTTGCACTTGCTTATTTCAATAAAAGTTGTTTAATTTCATCTCCTCTTTCTTATGATGTCTCTTTTATTGCATTTGCTTGTGTTTACATTCATGTGTAGTGAGTAGTTACCCATTAGGGTTTGAGATGGGATAGATTAGAGGTTTCATATGCTTAATCCTTCTAGCTTATGGTCTTAATCTAGATTCTCTCTCTTTTGGATAGATCTTAAGGCTACATGACCACTACCCCTGGCTTGTAAGTCCTTAGGCGATCCCCACACGAAAGTGATGGCATTCGCTGGAAAAGATCCACTAAGAGCTCCAATATCTCTTGCTCTAGAAATAGAGGTCTAAGGGGTTGGATGGATTAGTTTGGGCAATGATCCTATAGCCTCCAAGGTTTGATTCTCACTGGCTAACCCCCTGTTTCTGAGATCATTCCTTGGTTGATAGCCTCACCTTGGGAAAGGGTTGGCTAGGCATTGAGAAGCCCAATATCAAGAGAAGCCTTGATACAAGGAGTTTTAAGAGCTAGATTGATTAAGTGTAGATTCCTTTGATTGCAAAACCCTGTCTTGAACCCTAATTCTCTCTTATCTTGTTAAAGTCGTCACCTTTAGCTTTGTTTGTCTCAACTCGTCCCTAAACTCGATCGAGCTGGTACTTTGTTCTGACTCGACTCGAGTCTTGGTCGAGCTGCACTTCACTGCTTTGTTTACTTTTATTGCACTGCATTTCATTTATTTAGGTTGTTAGTGTTACTTCAAATCTATTACTGCTTGCTTGACTTTCTGGTTGTTTCATATTCTCATAGAGTGACAAGTTTCCCATTTTGGATTGATAACCTCTTGTACTACACTAGTAGAGTACCCGCACTTTTGTGCGGTGTGATGTTGCGGTTTAGTAAAGAAAAACTAATATCTTAATCACTAAAACCCGTTTAGAAAAACCGAACAAAACCTGTTAAAAACCATTCTATTTGTTAGTCTAAAAATCTGAAAATTCAAAACCTGTAAAAATTTATTTTTTTTAAAAAAAACTTATAAATCTGGAAAAACTTGACCCGTAAAACTTGACCAAAGTCATGTGTTCAAGTATTAGTTATGAAACTTTCACCCGGAAAAACAAAAAAAAATTGGGAAAATTCGAAAACCCGAGAAAAACAAATCTGAAAAAATTTGAACAGTCTTTAAACCTATAACTCCGAAACTCTAAAAAACTAATATCTGAAAAACCTGACCCGAAACACAAAGTTCCATGTCCACTTATTATCTCCCTATTTGTCAATTTAGTGAGTGATAATTAGCATATTTTGTAATTTTTGATGTTACAATAATTCAATATTTTTAAACATTCATAATCAGTTTTTGAGGATGGTTTAGTGCAATGTAATATTTCTAAAAGTTAAGACATATCTATAGGTCCATTATTAAAACCATGTCGAATGGTGTCCCGTCAATTCTCCGCCACGTGTTTTAATTTCCCCTTCCCCACCTCTGGTTTACATTTGACGCCTCTTCGTCTCATCCTTGCATCTGGGTTTCAATCTTCTGGTGTTCTCGCTCATTGGGATGCTGATAATTGCAGGAAAGCTCCTCAATGGAGTCTCTTTTTCGAAAATGTTGGTTTCTCAATCTCACTCTCACTTCTCTTTCTTCTGCAAAATTGGTTTCAGTTTCTTAATCGGTGAATTACTTTTATCGTAGATTTGAGAATTATCTCTACCCAAATTCCACTATTTCTAAGATTTTTCGTCTGAATCAAGCAATTTTCGATTTTATATTATCACCACTATATTTTGTTTGTATTTTATTTTCTTATTTTTATTTATGTCACAAATTGGATACGGGTTTAATTAAACTACTGAGCATTGAATCAATTTTTGGTTAAGTTGAACCATCACATTAGATTGGAGCCAAACCAGAGTATGGTTTGATTTAAGTTGGCATAGGATCCGCGTCCCAAAACCAAGAAATCCGGGTGGGCTATTCCGAGTTACTGAGTCAACTCAGCCGAGTTGATTTTTTTTTTACAAAATTGACCCTTGTTACCCTTGTTGCCAAACACAGTCTCTTTATAAATAGACTGGTTTTTTGGTCCAAAAGTTACCAATGTACTTCTCAATTAATAATAAAGAGATTGACTATGATGGTTAAGAGGAATTGATTGATTGTGATTGCACCATTTCATCTTTATTCACCCCTGTTTGCATTCCACCTCATATCTTATCACCCTTCATTCATATCATATCACATCCACATAAAATCCTATCATCAGGCATGTAGCTAGCTATCTAGATCGGTATATATTAGTTATTCTGGGTGTTTTTGGGAAAGCGGTCATGGTACCATATTTTACTGTGTACCTAACTCACACTCTAATTATTTTTTGGTGTAACATATAACAAGATAACTTCGATGTAATCCAGCTAATTCTATGGTATAATATAACTGTTTTCGGATAAACCTTAATCATTCGAATAATGCATGGTTTCCGAACATGACGTAGTATCAGATAAAATGAAGAACATAAAACATAGTCATAGATCTCGCTCTCATACAATTCAAGAGAAGATTACTTAAAAACTTGAAAACAGCAAAAAGTAGACTTTTATGGTAGATCGAAAAGGTAGAGCTATTGCGTTGACCGAAACTCAGGTCTACTGATGAGAAGTAGACCGCTCTTCTGCTACCTATTCAGTCTACTAAGTTCAGTCTACCGCTGCGTTGTTCATCGTACAACAGTTGAAAATTAGATAAATCGAAACATGAACAGGAAAGAGAGTTTTCAATGGCTTACACAATGAGGCGGGTGTGTCCTGGAAGCCTGCACAGCGAACAACTATAAACTTTGTGGATCTTCCTTGGTTTGGTGTGTCTCTTCCTTGACAATTCTAGCCATGTTAGATACCTTGATTTCTTTTTCCGGCCACGAGTTGGCTTCCTTCTGGAGGGAGGCAAATGTCTTCTTCTTCCTCTGCATCTTGTGTAGGCTCCGGGTATATGGGATGTGCATATGTTGAGTACAAGGATTCTTTCGTGTATGTCATTGACACATTTTGCGACATGTGTATGTTTGCCTCAGTAGACGCTGCAATCACATGTGAACAAGGTATTTTCTCAACCTGGAATACACCACATTCGCAGGAACGGTTTTCCAAATTGACAATATAAGGCCCTCTCCGCCTATAACATTGAAATCCATCCATCTATGTGTTCCACAGTATATGATTCTGCGTGGTGTGAACGAATAGCCAGCAAATATTCAACTCCCTTGCTGTATGGGTCTGAAGACTCAAGGCGTCCTCTCGCCTTTTGGTAAACCAAATCCCTAACTTCTCCCGGATGAATTGCAGCAGATACGGTATTGGAAAGCCCTTGGCTCTCTTCAATGTGGAATTGATAGATTCAGCAATGTTACTTGTCTTGATATTGTATCTATCCCCTGGAAAATGTACTCTGGACCATAACTTAGGATCTGCTCTCTAAGTAATTCGCAAGTTCTGGTTTAGCAGCCCGGATTGCGCCATGCAACGGTTATACTCTCTCAGCGTATGGGCGTAGGCAGCTCCTTTCACCAATACATCAAATCCTTTGCACCATCTGACTTTGAGACAATGTTATGCGAAGATGGTAGTAACAAATACCTCTGGTTACCCAAGGTAGAACATTGAGACATGCATTAGGTATGGAGGGGTGCCTGTCCGAAACTACACCATGGGATGAGGTGAAAAGCATTGCTGCAACTTGTTCATAAACCAAGCCCCCATGATTCGTTATTCTCGGCATCTACAATCCCAAAAGCCAACGGGAAAACCTGAAAATTAGCGTCTTGACCGGCTGCAACCAGCAAAACTCCTCCATACTTTCCAGTTAGATGAGTCCCATCTACCACAATAACACGTCTCAAGTACTGAAATCCCAACATTGAAGCATATAAGGACAAGAAGCAGTATTTGAATTGACCCATCATCACATACAAGGTCAGTCACGGAGCCCGGGTTTGACTGCTTCACTCTTCGCAAGTACGAGGGCAAAGCCGCATATCCAGCCTTCTGGTGTTCCCCTAACAAAAAGTTCGCAGCTTTTAAAGCTCTGTAAGAAGTGGTGTAGTTAAGCTTAAGTCCAAGCATCACCCTTATCGCGGCAATATGCCTTGGGACAATTCCATCAATGATTCCAAACCGCTCTACAAATATCTGCCCAAGATACCTTGGAGTACATCCCTTGCGGAATCGAGCACGGTCCACCACAGAGCATGTATGAACCTTGACATACTTTGTGACGAAGAACCTCTTTGCTTCATTCTTTATAGCAGCTCTGCACATCCATTTGCATCCATCTACAAAACATTTTGCCACATAGAGCTTGGTAGTGGACTTAGAAACCTTGAAGGCGAATCTAGACATCACTGCCTTCACTCGCAAGGCAGATATGAGATCATCCTTGCTTACATAGCTCTGGCCAATTGATATATCGCCTGACCCATTTCCATTGAATCCTACCCCATGACCATTCATATCACCTCTGCGAAGCCTTTCTTCAAAGCATTTTTTCTCCCAATCATCTTCATCTTGAACTTTCCCATACTCACTATAGTCTGCGTCCGTGTCTTCAGCTTTCTTTCCTGCAAAAGCTTCATCCACATAGTCCTCGTCCCCTACATCATCATACTCTTCCTCAACTTCTTCATCTGAATTTGCATCCCAATTTATATCTGAAAGTTCCTCCTCTTCTTCATACTCATCCTCATCCACATATCCTCATCTCTCTCCTGACCTTTATCCTTGTTTCCAACAGAGATGCAAAGGCGCAGCACATGCGTTTTGCCTAGCTCTATCAAGCTATGAACCTGCCCATCGTTGGTGATGTACATAGGAGGAAAGTCAGAGGGCATTTGATGGAGCATCACATCTGGTAATGGATAAGATAACTCCACCCGCTCTGGTTCCATATCCAGCATATAGTCAGCTTGTACCATTCTAACAAGCTCCTCATGTGTACAACCATCCGCAAGTAGAACATTCTCTCCCTCCTTTTCCTTTATCCACCTCAAAATGCCATGACTTGTCTTCCATCACCACCCATTTTCCATAAACGGAAGCTAGACAAACCATTACCTGCAACAAAAACAAACCAGACCACAAAACGGATTAGTAGACAGAACGGTAGACCGACAGGTAGACCCACAATTTGGTCTACCAGAAAATTAAGCTAGATACCTAATTCAAAAGAAAACCGAATATAGCCTTAATTACAGAAAGAACATTTCAAACTCACACAGAAGCAAGTAAACAAAAAAAAACAACTAACTGTTCGAGATAAATTTCAAAATATTTGATATATTGAAAGGAAAACGACATTTAAAAAACACATAATAATAGACCTAAAACGTAGACATTCGGAGTAGACGTTCACGGTAGACCTCCACTTAGGTCTACTCCACGTGGCCACGTGGAGGGTTAGTTTTGCAATTGTCGAGAAAAATGTTTTTTTGGAGGTCTACCTTGTCGGTCTACTACACGTGGAGGGTTAGTTTTGCAATTGACCAAACGTTGACTTTTTACGAAGGTCTACCGTGTCCGTCTACCAGAAAACGTAGACCTCTCAATCGGTCTACCAAAAAAAGTAGACCTCTGAATTAGTCTACGCCTTAGGTCTACCTACCAAAAACAGTTTGTTTTGCGTTGACTCAAGTTTGACTTTCCTCGGGTAGACTTCCGTGGTAGACCTCAGTTTTTTTGCGTTGACCAGTAGACCTCACTTTCGGTCTACCGATGGTAGACCTACACGGTAGACCTCAATGACGCAAACTCTCTCCTTTTTGAGGAAAGTCAAACTTTTGTCAACGCCGACCAACTTTTTTTTTTAGGTAGACCGACAAGGTAGACCTCCAAAAACATTTTTCTCGATCAATTGCAAAACTAACCCTCCACGTGTAGTAGACCGACAAGGTAGACCTAAAAAAAAATTTCTCGATCAATTGCAAAACTAACCCTCCACGTGGAGTAGACCTAAGTGGAGGTCTACCACTTTTTTTTTTGTTTGCAAAGGAATTGACCGGTCTCTTTGCGTTGACCAGTAGACCTCAGCCATGTAAAAGTAGACCTCCACTTCCGTCTACCTTCGCGGACCAAAACTGAAAGTCGTTGAATTTTGAAAGAAATGTTACCTGGCCGTCGGAGAAAGGCTCTTCGAAGCCTGATAACTTCAATTTGGGCTTCCAATAATGTCTCCGGTCGTCAATGTAAGCTAAACAATCGGAAATACCAAGATCCAAGATTTGAGATTTCTTATAGAGATTTTGGGATGAAAATGGAGAGAAAATGAAGAATAAGAGTTTGTGAGATGAAAGAAGGAGAAATGCTAGCTCACAACGAGTTTTCGGAGCATTGAAAGCTCCATGTTGGTGAAAATGGTGGTTGGCCAACATTGATGATATGGCATTTTCGAAATTTTGTGTAGGAGATGAGGGGTCTTTGGTCTTTCAGCAGATCTGGTAGACCTAAATATCGGTCTACCAATCGAAAAAGTAATGGCATTCCTGTAATTAATTAGAAAAAACTGGACAAACTTAAAACGAAAAAAATAGGAGGTTAGTTTTGCATTTGACCACAATTTTGGGTCCAAAAGTGAAATGAGAAAGGGATTTCAATCACGATTATGGGATCCAAAGACATTATGGGCCCCTAATATGGTTATGGCTACTCCAAAATTAAGTTGATACTTTTGAAACTATTATAATTAAATTAGGGGTGACATGCGCTTTATGCAGGTTGGGTTAGTTTTATTATTTTTTTGCAAATTTTAATATTGTGTCAAAAATATAATACACATATTATTTAAATTTAATTAGAGTTAGGCAAAAATTTTGTACCGTCTTGTTTCATCCCATTTCGATTTCGTTCATTTTCATCATGTACGTCATGTACTCCTGTCCAAATTTTCCCATTTCATCATGTTCATTCTTTCCCGTTATGTCCGTCCCCTCCCATGCAATCCCATCCTATCTCATTCCATTCTTTTCCGTTTTGTCTTGTTCCGTCCCATCCCTTAATATAATTAAGTATTGGCAAAATTTACTTCCTGTCCCGTCTCGTCCTATTTTATTCCTTTTCATCATGTCATATCCGCCCTGTCGAGGTCCATCCTATCTCATTTTGTTTCTTCCGGTCGTATTATGTCCTATTTTGGTCCTCTTGTTTCTTTTCATCCCGTCTCTAAAACTAATAAGAGGTAGGCAAAATTCACTTCCCGTCCTGTTATGTTTCTTCTCAGTCTGTCTAGTCCGATCTCGTCTCATTTCATCCCAATAAAAATAAAATATACATGATTTAATAAAACTAAAATTACTAAATAATAGTTTTTGTAAATCTATACATAAGCCTATTTTTTTTAAATGACTTTTCATATTCTTGTTCTTGTTAAACATATTATATTAATGGATGATAATTTATTACTATGCGATTTAAATATTAAAATAATTAAAATTAAGAAATATAATGCTGATGTGTCAAATTTTTAGAGCTCATTTTTGATAATGTGGAGGGTTAAGAAGAAATTGACTTAAGCTTTATATATATAGATTTCTTTATTTTTATTTTTCATATTAATAATATATTCTAAACCATAGATGGTTATTTATATAATTAAAATATTATTTAAAACTAATTAAATTTCATAATCAAATACTAAGATGGCTTTTGTTTTGTTCATAAAAAGTTATACATAATTATTTTCCAAATTAATAGTATATTTTAAACTATATAGTTACCTATGTAACTGAAATCATTATCTGAAGTAAATTTACCATGAAAAACCTTCAACTATATTTCGTTTCTCAACTAAAACCTTCAACTTTTTGAATTCCTACTTTAAACCTTCAAGTTAACTATTTTCCCCTAGTAAACCTTCATGTAGTCTAGATTGTGCTCTACCTAAGGTTAGATCAATGGTTAATGATGACTCAAACGATCCTCAATCCCAAAATTAAGAAATCATAAAATTGAAAAAAAAAGAGAAAATTGCTAAACTACAAAAAAAAAAAAAAAACGGCTCTCTTGTCCCTTTACACCGTCACATATGTTCTTTTTCCTATTACACATTTTTAACATATATTCCAATTTTGTCCTTCAATTTGATTGGATAAGTTTTTATTTTTAATTAATTGATTTTTGTTATTTTAAAAATATTTTAATAAAAAAAAAAAAACGAAACTCATTAAAAAAAAACCAACACTGCTAGACATCTTCTCTCCTTCTCTCCCGACGGTGGCCGGAGTCTCTCCTTTCTATGCTTTCTCTATTTACAAACAAGTAAAGCGGTCTCTTCCTTTATTAGCACAACATTTACTATAACAGAATATGTTTCATTGGGACCAAAATATTGATACCTTAAACCAACTGGAAGTTGTTTGAGTTTGGTCTTTGGAGCTCTCAGTGGGCACCATGGGTCAAACTTCACTTTGGTTTTTAGTTTGGATATGGGTTTGTGGTGGTCTAGCGTCTCCTCTTCTTTCTCCAGATCCAGAAAAGCTACCAGCTCCTTGTAGGCTTCCATAGAATCCATAAATTTAACCAACCCTTGTGCTTCTCTCTCCATGTATCCAAATTCATCTTCACCCATCATTAGGGCTAGCTCCAATGGGTCATGAAGAAGTTCATCCAGCCCTTCCTTATTTGTTTGAGTAAGCTCTCCAATCCAAAAATCTTGGCCATCTACATTTGGCTTTTCCAGTGATTTGTTAACTTCGAAATTCACAATATCTCAAAGATGCAAGTTAATCTTTCCATTTTTAACATCTATTATGGCCCCTGCAGTAGCTAGGAATGGTCTTCCTAAGATAAGAGGGTCCTTAGGTTGATGTTATAGCTCAAGAACCACAAAGTCTGCTGGTATGTAACAATCTCCCACCATGATTGGAACATCCATGATCACTACAACAGGGCGGCGAACAGATCGGTCTGCACATACAAGGGATATCTTCGTGGGTTTAAAATTAGTAATGCGTAGCAATTTCGCTACATAGTAGGGCATTAGGTTAACAATAGATCCCAAGTCACAGAGGGCTCTATGAAAGAATGTAGACCCGATCTTGCAAGCTAGAAGAAAACTTCCTGGATCATTTAGTTTATCTGGCATGCAATTTTGGAGTATAGCGCTGCATTCTTTTGTATTAATCATCATTGCACCTTCTTTTAGGCTGACATTACTAGTATAGCCTTCATGTACTTCCTCAAAGATGGAATGATTTGGCAAGCATTTCTGAATGGTAGCCGGACTGAAAGTTGGCTAACAAGATCTTTAAGCTTTTCTTGCTCCTTCTCCTTCTTTGGTTGAGCAAGAACATTTCGGTATGGGATCTTTGGCTCATACACTCTTGGTACTACTAGTGGTTCAGTCACTTCTTTTGGGGTTCCTGGTTCAGTTCTCACGTGGACCTCTTTAGGCGGTTCAGTCCCATCTCCAATCATCACATACTCCAGCGGTTTTTTCTTTGTTAGTGGGGTTGATTCTTCATTTGCAGAATAGGCAGGAGATTCATAGCCTTTTCCATTTCTCAAGGTGATGGCAGCTATAGTCTATTTCCTTGGGTTTCTCTCTTGATAGAACTGGCTATGTTAGCAATCTTGAGATCTAATTTCTCATGCATCCTTCTGAAAACGAATTCCAACTTTTCATCTATCTCTGCTGTATACCTTCTTTGTGAATCAAAGATAAAGCTTATCAAGCTATCAAAGCTGTTCCTTGGTTCCATTTTTCTCCTATTGAAAGTTCGCCCATGATGATCACGCCCAATGTCATCATGTTCGCAGTCTTTTTCTCCTTGGAATGATTTGTGGTTCGGAAAAGTGTTAGATACTTCATCCCAATTCTCTTGCTACTCCATCTACGCCGATGAAATTCACTTCCTCCTGTAGATTAGGAACAAAATCTCCAAAGTAGTTCTGGACATCAGTAGGTCCAACCTTATAGGTTTCTCTTTGTCTCATCATTCCCTTTTCTTGGTTCCTCATAATTGCAACCATCATTGCTTTGATCTCGCCATACTCTTCTCGGTAAGGATCAAAGTTTATAGCTTTGACAGCTCTCTCATGTCCAATGAAATTGTTACTGTCGCTTGAAGCTAGGTTCTCAATTAGAATTTTTGCTTCAACAACTGTCTTGGTCATGAAATTCCCATTACTAGCTGTATCAAGAGAAAATTGACGTTTTCTGTCTATCCCTCTATAGAAAATGTTTCATAGGTTTCCATAAGAAAGCCCATGATTAGGACATTCCCTAGTATAGTTCTTGAAACTCTCTAAAGCTTCATGAAAAGGCTCCACCGGCCCTTGTTGAAAATTGGAGATCTTCTCTCTCAATAGATATGCTCTTTGCTTAGTGAAAAAGTGCCTAAGAATGCCCCTTTGTACTCTTTCCAAGTAGTTATGGATTGAGCTGAAAGATACTTCACCCATCTTTAAGGCTTTTCCTGTCAATGTAAAAGAGAAGAGTTTACATTTCAAATACTCCTTTGGTGCTCCATCTGCGCTGATAGTCCCACAGATTTCTTCAAATGCATCAATTTGCTCCAAGGGGTTCTCTTGAGGTCTTCCCTGAAACTGATTTTTGTTCACCAAAGCAATAACCTCTGGCAAAATCTCATAGCTTCTTCCTTCTGACAGTGGTGGATGGATAAGATTTCGATTAGTGAGTAGAGCTGGGTTGGAATCGAAATCTCCCATAACTTCTTTATCTATCCGCACCGGTTCCTTAGGAAAACAGTTATCGATTTGATCGTTCACGCCATCGTGAATCGGAGGATGACCATGTTGTCCGCCCAATAAGATATATCTTGTGGCAGGGTTGTCTCCCTCTTCTTGATTGTCTGAGTCACTCATATCCCAGTCTCTTCTTCAAGTTCTCACCTGAAACACACAAAGACAAGGATTTCTTAAATAGAAAGCGAACAAAAGAAAAACTTAAAACTAAAATTGCAAAAAATTAAAAGAAAAACGAAATCCTAGACTAGACTATAGTTGGGACCTCAAAGGTAGCTGTATTTCTCCTCGGCAACGGCGCCAAAAACTTGATGCGGGATCAGGTTTTACCTATTCATGTCCCTGATTCTGCAAGTGCACATGTCAGGGTTAGTAACGGGTTATCGAACACAAGGAGCAGATAAGTACACTAAGAGTATTGCAAGTCTAACTTGGCTAGGAAATAAAGTATGTTTTGGGGTTTTGTTGGGTTTAGTGACTAAAGAACTAAACAAAACAATTAAAACGGATTGTAAAATCAAGAGGGATGAAACGCTAGGCAGTGGAAAACTCGCAGAGACTCAAGGTTGATAAAGTGATAGATAAATTCACTAGGGTATAGATGCGCACCGTCTATAACTTAGATTGCTGATGTAGAATCTTTCCACTGTCGTGGCTCCGATCCCTTTGTTAAATAATATAATCGCTAAACTTTTGGTATGTCCTTAGACAGCTAATCAAGCATTAATTCGTTCAAGACCTAATTGTTCACAACCCCGCATAGATCAACTGTCGCAGTCTACGAAGTGTTGCTCACCAAACACTAGTTCCGGTTATATAGCAAGGTTTTGGAATGTATATAAAACCTAAGATCTGATGCTAGTTGATCAGAAAAGCAAGCATCAATTGATTCAAGTGAAGATGAAGACCCATAATGATGAACCCTAATCGATATCTAACAACCTATCAAATCATGAACTCTTTGATAAATCCCATGACCTAACTAGAGAATTACTCAGACATAATCAAAGCAATAACACAAAGAGATGAAGAAAACATCATAGATAAAATAAGGTTTAGAAACCTTCTCCAAATCGAATGAGGAGGAGAGATCCAAGCCTTGGAATATCTAGAACAAGAAATCTAAGTATTTTTCTATTACAACGTGCGGCTCTCAAGAGGCGGCATTAGGTTAGACGGGTGTGAAAACGTGTGAAACGGGCTTCAAAAATGGGCTTGGGTCGACCAGACCGTTCGGCGTGTTTGGCCGGCTATTGGGTTGTGATTGGGCTTCGGTACGGTCGGAACGATCGTGGCCGGATGATTATACGTTCGGTCGTCGGGGTCGGCCGGGCAGGACGCGGGACGTTGGACTCCTGGTCGGACAGTGCGGTCGTGCGGGAAGTGGGCTGGTCGAGCGCAGGATGATGCTTCCCGGTTCAAGCGGTGCGGTCGTGCGTGTTGCTGGGCGCTGGATTGAAATGAGTCAACTGTGGGGCGATGTTATGTTTCGGTTCGTGTGCTCCGCGCACTATGCTGGATAAGTGATGGTGCGCTGCGCGGCTCGACCATGGGACGATGGTTCCTCGGTCGGCCGATGTGCGCGGCTTGGGCGCTGAATGATACTTGTGAGGTTCCGGCTATTTGGACCAGTCTTCACTAAAACGATCATAACTCCATTTCTACTCATCCAAATGATGCGAATTTACTTGCACTTGCGGCGAAGTGGTTGATATACCCATATCTTTCATGTTTTTATCAAGGTTTTCACTATGTTTTTAATACAAATAATGTGGTTTTTAAGCCCAAGAGGTAGTTTTCTTGTATATTCTGGTTTTGAGCATCATTCAGGTCAAAATAGCAAAGAAGAGTCCAAAATGGAGCAAAAAGAGTCAAATCACCAAGTTCCCAAGTCTAGAGCACCAAAATACATTTCTCGCTAAAGACCAAACCGGAGCATCCGAAGTACGACCGCATATTCATGCCTTCCCGACGTCCAAAAGTCATGATTCTTATATGGAAAGATAGATATTTGAGTCATGACCCGCGGCGAAGTGGAAAGAGGTCATTTGGATCACTCGTTGGACCGGAACTTATTTTCTACCAAGACATGTCCGACGAGCGCCTAAGTAGAGCCCATGGAGACTTTGATGGATCAAGAGGCCCGAGATACCGCGCCCAAGGCCTTGGCTCATCTTGACACTAGCATAACTCAATCCAGAAGCTTCCATTGGCCTGAACGCGGCCCATTCAAGAACTTGGAGAGCAAGCTCAAGCGGCTAAAGAGAAATGGAAACTTTCCTCTTCTGCGCGCGCTCAACTTTGCCGACCTAGACCCGCTCTCTACCTATATATACTTGCTTTTAGCCTCTTGTAATAAGAATCACCAGCCGCATAACAAGAAACACTTATTCAATAAAGTTCGGAGCCACTTAGGTGGTCTCCTTCTTCTTTCTTTTCTTCTTTTGCATTTGTATATAGCTTGCATGTTTCAATTTATATAGTCTAGAAGTAGAGATTTCTCCCTAAGGGTGAGGCGTGGTTTAGTCTATATTCCGCCGCCTCTCTCTCTAAGGATTCATGAGACTTCATCTACTATCTAAGACTCATTGTTGAATTATGGATCCTTCCAATGAGGACGTGATATAATGGCCATCGAAAATCGATTGTTAAAAGGGGAAACCCTATGGTTCTCCATCTTTATTTATGCTTAATGCTTGTTGCTAGAGTAGCTAACTAGTGACTTGATTTTAGGTTGATATACTCTCCAAAAGCTTGTTATATCTCCGGACACAATATTTGATGGGCAAATCGTTTTAGGCTACGAAAGTAGACCTAAAGAGTTTTGTGAACAATCATTACTTGGATGTAATGCATGTCTCACTCTACAATGACCAACGAAAGCTGAGCCCATTGGTTTAAGAGACATAGGGGATTGGAACCACGAAAGTGGAATAATCCTTCCTTAGTGTTTTGAGTTCAAAAGAATCGGATTTTAACAAACTTTTCAATCGACTTGGCTCATGTTTTCAAAAGAGTTTTCAATAGTTCAATAATGTTGCTTGTATAGAATTGCATTGTTATTTCTTTTGCGTGTTCTAAACAAACACAAACCCTTGCATCTTTTGATTTAGCTTAGTCATTTAAACTCTATGATTATGTAATGTGTGAAATCCAATCCCTTGTGGTTCGACCCCTAAATACTACAATTATATGTTGTGCACTTGCAACACTAGTTGTCTTAGGGAATTATTACTTGTACTCATCCCATAGATGCCGCATCAGTGGTCTTGATGAAATCCATTGGGTAGAATGTTTTTAAGGCCTTCTCAAAAATGATACGACGGTATGGAGCGGGATGAAGTCCAAATCTTGTAGTTTCGCTCCAAAATACATCATTCAACCTGCTTAGACTCTTAATGCTATAAATCCAATAAAACTACATTTTTAGACTGAAAACCTGCTAAAAACCATTAGAAAACCATACTAAAATAGTATAAAAAACATGTAAAATAGAGGTATATCAACACCTCACCAGAGCTTAACAATCGGGACGGAATCGGGTTGCACAACCCGATTTTCACTTCAGCGGACCAAATGAGGGGTTTACATTCAGATTCAGCCTCAAAAGTTTTCATTAAATTTGTAGATAACTGATTTAGCTTTCAACTGATGGTAGCTTCAACAAGTGGCAGTTTGACTCACCCTGTCCAAATTGTTGCCTACAAGAAAAAATCGACACGCCAAGATTAATGAGTTGACCAAGAACCTCTTTCCCATTCACCTATAAACACTCTTTTACCCTAATTATTTTATTATCTTGTAATCTCTTATTCGTAGCCAATTGAACCACCCCGTTTAGGGGTTTAAAACATTTTACAAGATCTTTTAAGACTTTTAATGAATTTAAGAATTCTTATTCTTTTATCTCTCTTATTGCATTTCCCTGATATATTTATCAACACTTCCATGCTTGGGTTGTTATTTTAGATATGATTAGTAAGTAGTTATCCTTAAGTCTTGGGTTAGGATAGACTAGGGAAATTTGATAGTTGACCCTTGATGCTTAAGGCTAAATTATGTTAATTCATTTCTTGAATAGTGTTCTTAATGCCATTTCCTCTTTGACCATTTTGATTTAGAACCTTTGAGCTTTTTCCACCCACAAGGTATTATTATTTGATGAAACGCCTCAACCAACTAATCCAAAAACTTTGCATTCGTAGCTCATGGGAATGATTGTGTCTAAAGTGTTAATTGGGAATTTAATGCTTGCTTAGTTCGAATTCACAAATGGGAATTAGTTATTGATTTTTTTTTTATCAAAGTGAGTAGTACCATAGAAGTGGATTAATTTAATGTAATCTGTTCTTTGGCTAAGGATTAGCTTAATTGTGATTGTGTGAGCATCATATCCCAAACTCGATTACCGTCATCCTAAAACCTATTTGTCATTCGTCTTCCTTTGATCATTTTTCATTTTTGCATTTGCGTTTTGATTGCTTACCTCACCTTGTTTAATGCTTTATGTCTCTTTATGTAACTTAGGTTGATAGTGTAAAACCGATATTTGATTTGGCTTAGCTTAGAGAGTTTTATGCATTCTTTTGTGTTAATCTAAACCCCTTTGAATTGATCCTCAAATACTACCATGATATGAGTAGGTTTGGGTAGTTGTTAGTGAAAAATCCTACTATCAATATATTGTGTACATCACTCGTAAAATATTTATTTGGCCTCTAGCCCTAAAAAGAAAATGTTAAGAAGAACACCAAAAAATGATGAAGTTGTTTATTTGTCTCTCTCTCATCCTCCTCCCTCTTATTGCCGGTGTGAGAGGCTGTGATCCCGATTGCATCCGATCACGATTGCATCCGATCACGATTACATAGAATATGCGAACTATGAGGTTGATGTGCATAACGGGATGACGAAAGAGAATATAGTATTCGTCAAGAACCTCTCAAGAAGGGAGAAACTTAACTACGACACGAGGTATGAGCTGATAATGGAGGCGAAGAATAGAGATGGTAAGACAATGAAATACGAGGCTATCATGTTTGTAAGTAGGGCGTATAATATGGTCTTTCACGCCATATTAGATTTTATAAAAGTCAGAATTGGGGGATTCTATTATATCTAAGTTTCGATTAATCTCAGAATTTGACATGATGTTACCACTACAAGAAAATGTAGTAAATATAGCATAAGAACATAGCGTTTTTAATTTGAATGCTATCTTTGACATAACCCTTACTTTGAGACAGCGTTTCCGTGTGTGCCTACGCTATGTTTTTGTTTCGGGCTCAAAATCACTTTGGTTTTAAAAGAAAACCGCATTAAAAGCGCTATGTTTTGTATTGGCGGAAATTTTTCATCATTTTCCCGGTTTAAAGACTTAGGAAAAAAAAATCTCGGTTTCTTCATGTCTCTGAAATCGTCGGCACCTCTTATCCGTTTTCCTCCGACAAATTAATTCGATCGAGAAAAATCTCGGTTTCTTCACAGCTTTCGATCTCCTAAGCTAACAGCTTCCGTCTTCGTTTCTCTGGGATCTATTTCTCTCATCGGCTAGGTTATCACGCGGCGTCATCCTCGTCACTGTCGATTCCGATTGAAGGTAAGAGTTTCATCAGAAATCGATACTTATATCGATTTATAGTGTGGTGATGATTAATTTTGATTTGCTTCGACGACATTTGGTTTTGGGCAGGCTAATTGACAGGAGCTCGAGCTAAGGTATTTGTAATTTGTAGGGTGTTTTCTTTTAGCTTGGAGTTTGAAGTTATTGCATGTTGATGGATTTAGTTTTCTTTGTCTTTGCATGTCTTTCGCAGGATCTCTTTAACAAGATCTTCATTATCTTCAGGTAATTTACTCCCTCCTCAAATTCTTCATTTTCAGTAATTATTCATTGGAGATTGTCTGATGTTTGAAAACATTTATCCCAAAAATATGTATTCCTTTGACCGTGGAGCTTTGGTGGTGGTGTGACATGGATAAGTCTTGGGTTTGGCTTCCAAGGTATAAGTTTACAATTACATTGTTTCGAATTCCTTTACTTGAAACTGAGTCTTGTATGATTAACTTTATTATGAGTCTTGTGAAAACCCATTCTTAGTATTTTGCAGGACTAGCCTTGAGTATGAGCAGGGAGCCACAGATTTTGTTTATGGATCTTCTTGGAGGTTAGGTGATCCTCCAAACATGTTTTGTCCATGCCTGATTGCCGAAATCTGTGTCACCAACCTATAGCAACGAATTCTGGATCATCTGGTTATTAGAGGTATGGATCAGAAGTACAAACGGAATAGATGCTGGACTAAGCATGGGGAGAAAAGGAGATTTGAATGTAGGCGAGGAACAGACTTCTGAATTTGAAGCGTACGAGTTGTTCAGAGCTGCTTTCTTCGACGGTGATGACAATTCAATACCACGGAGTAATATAACAGAGATGATGTCTTGAAAATGAGGAAGACTCAGAGTTTGTGAAGAAGTTGAGAGATGCTGAAACTCCTCTGTACAACACATGTCGCAAACACACCAAAGTTTCTGCTATCATGGGGCTTTACAGAATAAAGGTGAGAAGCGGGATGTCAGAGAACTATTTTGATCAGCTTCTTAAGTTAGTTCAGGAGATGTTACCTGAAGATAATGTGCTTCCCACGTCAACAGATGCGATGAAGAAGTTCCTTAAGACATTTGGTTTTGGCTACGAGAACATTCACGCATGCAAGAATGACTGCATCTTATACCGGAAGTAGTATGAGGATTGGACAAGCTGCCCAAGATGTAATGCTTCTAGGTGGGAAGTGGATAAGCACACAAAAGAGGAAAAGAACGGGATTCCTGCTAAGGTTCTTTGATATTTCCCGATCAAGGAGAGATTCCGAAGGATGTTTAGAAGGATGGATGAGGATATGCATTGGCATTTCAGTAATGCTGCAGGAGATGGAACGATGCGGCACCCAGTGGACTCTCTATCTTGGTCTCAGATAAATAGTCGATGGCCTGAATTTGCCTCTGAACAGAGAAATCTTCGACTAGGTCTGTCTACAGATGGGATGAACCTGTTCTCGATCCAGAACACGAAGTATAGTACATGGCCAGTGCTACTGGTGAACTACAACATGTCACCAACATTGTGTATGAAAGCGGAGAACATAATGCTGACTATGCTGATCCCTGGACCTACTGCACCGAGCAACGACATTGACGTCTACCTTCAGCCGTTGATAGAAGATCTACAGGATTTATGGAGTGAAGGTAGTGAGGTTTATGACGCATTCTCGAAGGAAACTTTCAGTCTGAGAGCTATTTTGATGTGGACTATTAGTGATTATCCTGGTTTAGGGACATTAGCAGGCTGCAAAGTGAAAGGGAAACAAGCCTGCAATGTGTGTGGGAAGGACACACCTTTTAGGTGGCTCAAGTTTAGTAGAAAACATGTCTACTTGTGCAATAGGAGAAGACTCCCACCTGGGCATCATTACCGACGCAGATGGAGTTGGTTTGATAACACGGTCGAAGAAGACACTATGCCTAGAATTCAAACCAGAGTTGAGATATGTGAGCAGTTGAAAGACTTCAGGAATGATTTTGGTAAAGCTTTAGATAAGAAAGGGAAGCGAAAGAGGTCTGGTTTGTGTGAGGATGATGAGCTTTCTGAAGACGAACATGATGAACATAGTGATACATGGCGTTGGAAGAACCGATCTATTTTCTATGATCTCCCGTATTGGAAGGTTAGAAAATTATACAAACCTCTAAGTATTTTTGATTTTTAATTATTTTCTAACTGTCTAATTTCTTCTTTTCATTGTCTTAGAATATGCCTGTGAGACACAACATTGATGTCATGCACGTAGAGAAGAATGTGTCTGATGCCATATTGTCTATCCTCATGCAAAGTTCTAAATCAAAGGATGACTTGAAGTCACGTCGTGATTTGGAGGATATGGGGATCCGGAAAAACTTACACGCACAGGTACAAGGGAAGAGAAACTTTTTACCACCTGCTGCTTATTGGCTGTCTAAGAATGAGAAAAAAGAAGTTTTGCAAGAGATTGTCTGAATTCAGAGGAACACATGGGTACTGCACCAATATCGCAAACTGTGTTTCAGTGGATCCGCCTACAATTGGTGGATTGAAGTCGCATGATCACCATGAGTTATTGTAAAACCTTGTACCTGTAGTTTTGAGAGGATTGCTTCCAACTGGACCTCGGAATGCAGTGAATAGGATATGCAACTTCTTCAACCGACTGTGTCAGCGTGTGATTGACCCAGAGAAGCTTGTAGCATTGGAGACTGAGCTTATTGAAACCTTGTGTCAGTTGGAAAGGTTCTTCCCTTCGTCTCTGTTTGATATAATGTTTCACCTTCCAATTCATTTGTCAAGAGAGACACGTTTGGGTGGACCAGTTCACTTTAGGTGGATCTATCCTTTCGAGAGGTACTGGTTACGCTTATAAGTTATTCTCGTCTGTGAAACTTAATAATCAGATGGTTTATTTTCGTTTTTATTTTGCGTTTTGAAAATACTAAGTAATCTTGAACCTGTTTGATGTGTAGGTACATGAAGACACTCAAGGCATTTGTTAAGAATTTTGCAAGGCCAGAAGTTTGTATGGCAGAAGGTTATATGGCAGGTGAATGCCTTGCATTCTGTCTGGAATTTCTAAAGACATCTGCACCAGACTGGGAAAATACTAACTGTAATGAAGACCGTGAACCAGATGAAATAGTCCTTGAAGGTCGTCCAATTCACAAGGCTAAAACAGTTATACTTACGGAGACAGAGCGTGAGATAGCGCATCGATATGTTCTGATGAACACAGCAATGTTTTCACCTTATATTGAGTAAGTATCAATAGACTTAGTTTACTGTTTTTCGTACTTTGGGAACTAAATATTTCGTTTTTGTATACACGATGCACTTAGAAGAATTACAAGCTAATGATGTGCGGTGTAGAAGAAATGAAACTCTTTTGTGGAAATTGCATGGTGAAAGATTTACACATTGGATTAAAGAAAAGGTAATATGATCATTACCGGATACGGATGCTATTACTTTGTAACTATAATTGATAAAAGCATTTGTTGTTCATGACTTTCTATTTCCTATCAGATCCCAAGTAACTCACATCACTCTAAGAAGCTAAGGTGGTTAGCTTTTGGACCAAGACAAGCAGCTCAGAACTATAGAGGATACATAGTTAATGGACATCGATTTCACACTGACGATCTGAAGAGGAAGACTCAGAACAGTGGTGTCTCTTATGAGGCTTTCACGATGTGCCGTTCTAGTGCTAGAGACACTAATCACATGGCAGACATTGTTACGTACTACGGTGTCATCCAAGAAATAGTTATGCTCGACTATCACATGTTTGAGGTTCCACTATTCAAGTGTAAGTGGGCCAACAGAGGGTATGGTGTGAAAGAAGAGGATGGCTTTACACTTGTCAACCTAGATATCAATCAGTCTGCATTTCACCATGATCCATATATAATGCCCTCTCATGCGAAACAAGTTTTCTATTCCAGAGAAGATGACTCATCATCTTGGTATGTAGTCATGAAGGCGCCACCTAGGGAATATCATGAGTTGGAGACAGAAGAAGCATTTGTTGCACCACCATCAGCCGTCCAGCAATGTGAAGAGTTAGAGAATGAAGCTTCAGATGATGAGAGTTCATGCGGTCGGGAAGATTGTGAAGGGATCTACGTAATGGATTAGGCAGAGTAGTAGTAGTTGAGTTAGAATTGGTGGAGTTAGGTCTACTGTTTAGTAGTTTTAGGAGAAATGATGGATTTGGTGGATTTGGTGGATGTCTGTTTAATATCTTTTGTTTATTTATAGAGACATGAACCCTACTGCCAATTAGACAAAGCCAAGACGCAGCAAGCATCAGCAAGGCATTGACGTAACTCCATTTCAGGTGAAGACATGTAGCAGAGGATCGAACCAACTGGTTTACACTCTCGCACAAGGAGGCTTCTGCCAACTGCTTAATGAACAAGTCAGCCGGAAAAGGACGCTTCAAGAAAGCGAAGCATCTTTCGATATAGACGACGAAGAGCCTGAGGATAGACACGATGGAGATCCAGATAATGTGTCTGAGAACGAGAATTATGGCTCATATACGGAAGAATGTGAAGAGGAAGATGAAGACATTAATAGTGAAGAACCTTCAGATGCCGATGAAGATAATGAAGAAGCTAATTATTGTCAAGGAGAAGGACCTCAAGAAGAAATTCAAGAAGATGAAGAAGTTAGAGAAGAAGCAGAATCTCAGAAAGTTGCAAGTGAGGGTGATAACGTCTGTGCTTCAATTGAAGCATGTTTAGCAGACCAGGTAAAGACCAAGAAGAAGAGAACTAGAGGACCGACGAGGATGAACAAAGTGGCTAAAAGCGCTGAGGAGAAAGTGGAAATTCAGTTTAACACTTTAGGTGAACCTGTTGGCAAAGGATCAGTTACACTTTCTTCTTTCCTTGGGCCTCTTGTGAGAGAATACGTTCCTGTTACTGTAGACGATTGGAGGCATGTTGATGACCAGACCAAAGAGATTATGTGGGAAGAGGTTCAGGTACATAAACTCTGTTACTTTGTATTTTATCTGAGATTATGTACCTAGTTTGGTTTATGTACACGTGAAATTGTTGTAGGCGAGGTTCAATTTCCCAGAAGGGTGGCAGAAGGCATTTGTCTTCCAGCAAATGGTTGCATTTTCAGAGGTTCTAAGTCTCGCCTAGTACATAAACTGCGGTCCACAAGGAGTAAAGAGAAGCAACGTAGCTTACAACCAAGCAACATTCACAATGCCTCGGCGTGGATACAGTGGGTCAAGAGTAAAACTGGTGAATCTTTCAAGGTGAGTTTAGTTTACTCTGTTCAAGAAAATACAGCCTTCTTTTATGGGAATTTTTTTTTCTTTTTTCATTTACCACCACTATAACTGTAGGAACGAAGTGAGAAGTTTAGAGTTTTGCGGCAGCGTCAGATACCACACACCACTAGTCGAAAAGGAATGGTTAGCCTTGGCGATGAAATGGTATGTTAATGATGAGTATTGTACTATAGAGAGTAACCTACTAAGCAAATTTCTCTGTCGCATGTAGAAGAAAAAGGCTTCCGACCCCAGTAAGATTACTAGAAGCAAGATCTGGATAGCTGGACATACTCATGCAGATGGGAGAGCCGTGAGACCAGAGTTTAAAGAAACAATTGTAAGTACTTATCAAACCTTTGTTTGTGTTAGACATGTATGGAAACAAATATTCATACACCAATTATTGATTTGCTGTCAGGAACAAATTAAATCACTTGATAGTGAGATTGGCTCAAACTCTAGCGTTAGTGTTAAGGAAGATGTTGTGAGTAAGGTTCTAGGTGCAAACAAGAGTGGAAGAGTCAGGGGAATGGGTAGAGGGATAACCGCAACGAAGATAGCCTTCATACAGGCTAGAGATGCACATGTGCAGAAGCTTGAATCTAAGCAAGACGTACTGGTTAGCGAAATTGAAGATTTCAAGGACTTGGTTCGTGACTTAGCAAACGGGAAAAGGGTATGTTCATATCACCATGTGTTTATAATATACTCACTTGACCACATATTAATTTGTTAAACTTCTTAGAAAAATCTGGATGATCTTTCACCATCTGATGAAACTGGTCCAAGCAACGGAGGTCCTAGATGTCAGATACTTGATTGGTATTCTGAGGATGATGTTGTTGTGGGTGAAGGAGAGTTATGCTCTGTGGAACCAACTTACAAGATTGGCTGTATTCCAATTGGACCTAATGCAGCAGCTGTATTAGTTAAGTTCGCGGGAGATAAAGAAGCATTTGTATGGAGGCCTACAACATCTATCACCTCACTTGGCCAAGCTGTGGGAAGCAAGATTGCATGGCCATTCGATAAGCTCATTGTCGATAATACGATCTCCGAAACCGTCAACAAGACTGCTGGTTCCTCTGTAAGTTCCTCTCGTCATTCATGTTTGCTTAACAAGTATGTGAAAAAACGTATTGGTTAGGTGACACATGTACTCTGTTTTTACGTGACTCTCTTTAGGCTACATATGCATTAGAAGACAGAATAGAGATTCTTGCTTGGAATAATGAGACTGAAGTAATTGCTGAGGGATATTTGATTTCACAGGACCCAAAGCAAATGGTCAATAATATTGCTTTAGGTCCGAACACAGCCATAGTTAATATTGACAATGTGATTAACAAAGAGGCTTACATGTGGAAACCAAGTGAAGATATGAATGTCATGGGTGATGCACTCTTCTCCAATATAGCGTGGCCAAGATCTAAGGCTAAGCACTGTAATGTAGATCAAATGGTGGATGAAGTTTATAGAACAGCTTCTAGCCTGAAATCTCAGTGTAAAGGAGGAGCTTTGCCAACGGTCGCTAAAGGGCCAGAAACATCTAAAGATTCATCCACTAAGGTAAAACATAAACTCAGAAATGTATTATTTGACGTCAATGTTATGTTTTCCGATTCTAATGATAGATCTATCTGGATTTTTCATGTGTAGAGTGTCACTAACAGCTCCAGAACCAGCGGCTATTCTATGAATAAATGCTTCATCTTAGACTGCTTTGGATCAGGAAAAAAGGTCGCAGAAGGCAGAGTTTTATCAAACAATCCTAAAGACAAAGTCCATTTCGTTCCTTTGGGACCAAACGCCAGCAAGGTATGGATTGAGGTATGTCTCGTTGATGAAGCACGCGTATGAAGACCAAACTCAGAATTCAAGATTCTTGCTGATGCATTGGGTTCAACACTTGCTTGGCCTAATGACGCAATAAAGTTCATTTGAACAAGAGTTTTATTTAGGATTGTGTTGGTAGTAAAACTCTGTTAGATAGACAAGAATAACTAGTTTGTGGCTTGATGATTTATGGTTTCTGAACTTGTTTGTATGACTTTTGAAGGTCTTGGTTGAGTAATGAAATGGTTCTCTTTGTTTGAGTAATGAAATGGTTCTCTTTCGTTGAAAAAGCTAATAGGTACAAATAACCACAAAAACGTCTCCTAAACTTGAAGAAACAATAACAAAAAAAAAACTGCTATATAAACTGAGTGTCTACAATAGCGTGTGTTAACATTTTAAATAGCATAAGTTTTCCGCTATTTTAAGTTTTTTCATTGCGACTAAAAAAAGGCATCGAATCCATACTTTTAAATTTCATTTAATAAAACGCTATCATAAGCGTCCGACAAAAGATTGCGGGCGAAGATATAGCGTTGTTACAAATGCTATGGTATCCAGTAATAGCGTTTTTCGTCCGCTATATATGAGACATTTTCTTGTAGTGTACTATTGGTAATATTACTATTGGTAATATCATTGGTAATATCATAGGCATATGCTTTTTTTGAGATTCAGTAAGATACTTATGTTATTTTGAGCTTTCGATCAACGATGATGTGATGCAGTTTCGCAGACACACGTGCATGTGTCGCTTGTACTTGAACCACCAGCAAAATCATAGGAAAATGTGTATTTTAAATCTTAGTTCACTTTGGAAAAGTAAACTTTTTGGTAATTAATTTTCGAAAATTTCATAGTTAAATTATCTTCCACATCTTATTATACATTTTCTCCGTTTTTTTAAGATGAATTTTCTTGAGTTTTTACACATATTAAGAAAAAGTTGATTTTCAATTATTAGTGTATAGATTTTGGCAATAAAACAACTTTTTATAAATTTAGACCAATAAAAATCTAACAAATCCAATTATTGTTTCTTGAAAACTTAAAAAGTACTTTAAAAAGCTAAAATTTTTATTTTTGTGAAACAACCAAAAATGTTTGGAAAATTCATCTTAAAAAAACGGAAGGAGTAAGTTGGATGCATGCAATATGGTTGTGACACGTGTGATTTTTACAGTTTTGAATATCGTAATATATATGTGTCATTTTAATTTTAAAACTATTAAGATCTTGGCATATGTCTTGGTAAAGAAAAAAAACTAATTAAAAATGTTTAAAAAGGAAAAAAAAATATTTTTCAATATTCTATTGGAAAAAGATTTCATATTCTAATTGAAAAGGAAAAAAAATAGTTTTGCATGCCTCATTTACCAAGATAATTCTTTTTCATATTCTAACGGAAAAAGGGAAAATAAAGTAAAAAAAAAACTAATTAAAAAGGCGTTAAAAAGGGGAAAAAGTAGATATCTGATATTCTTACGGAAAAAGAAAAAAATAATTATTTTTTTTCTTAGACTGCATTTTTGATAGTTTATATATCTTTGTAAAATTATTTGAGAAATAGTTTCCAAGTAATTTACGTTCAAGTTCACAAAAAAAATATTTAAATGAAGTAGTTGTTTACGACAGCGATTTTTTATATAAACTAATTGAAGAAGTGATTGTATATCTATGGTAATAAATATCATACTTCTTAAAATGAAGTTTATTTTATTCAGAAAATATTTTTATTAGGCATTACACATACAATTTTATCATTACAAGTTCAGTTGTTTTGTATTTGGTAATGGAGGAGTTTTACCACAGCCAGGATGTTCTGATATACACTTGTTTTTGGAAGAACCAACGTCAATTGTATTTGGTAATGGGGGAGTTTCACAACAACCAGGATGTTCTGGTATACACTTGTTTTTAGAAGAACCAACGTCATTTTTTTTTGGTAATGGAGGACTTTGACCACAACCAGGATGTTCTGGTATACATTTATTTTTGGAAGAACCAACGTCAATTGTACTTGGTAATGGAGGACTTTCACCACAACCAGGATGTTCTGGTATACACTTGTTTTTGGAAAAACCAACGCGAATCGCAAAATGTTGTTCTTAAACCACCCCAACATCAAAATAAAAGAAAAAATAATAAAAACATTAATCAAAAAATTAACAAAGTAAAAATTAGTTTCTAACAAAAATAATTTATTTATTTTCTCAAGGATGAGTTAATATGACATATAAAGTTGTTTTTGGTTTGATTGAAAAATCATATGTATACTTACGGAAAACACCGACAAGAAGACACACCAATAACAAAAGCCTACAGAAAATGCTCTTCATTTTTCTAAGCAAGTATATATTTTGTTGTTTTATGCTGGAAGGAAATAGAGAACAAAGGTATTCTTCATCCATTTTTATAGTATAATGTGGAAGATAATTTTGGAAATAATTACCAAAAAAGTTTACTTTTGTTAAGTAACCTTTTTAATCCTAGATTTTGTTGACCAAATAATTTTATCATTGACCAAATAATTTTAGCATTAACATTAATGACTATAACATTTACTAACTCTTTATTAATGCTTGAACTATAACAAAAATAGTTTCGTCATTAAAAATTGGAGATTTGTTTGAAAAAGAAATAATATTAATTTATCCACAATTTTTTTTTTTTGAATTAAAATAGTTAAAATTATCATTAACATTAGGTAAAATTAATAAAAAAAGAATATTATGAACTTTATGAGTCTTTGATAAGAGTAAAAATTATATTTTAAAATAAAATGGAAAAATATTTATATAATTAAGTAAAGTTACTGAATGGTAAACTAATTTCAGATATAACATATTTTAAACAAAACCATCTAATTTGGTTGGTTTTTGAAAATAGAGTAAATATATCAAAAGATAAAACAATGTTCTATTTTCATCTATGATCTATTTGAAGTTTTCTTACTTATAATAATCTATAATTTCTCTGAAATTTCAACGTTAAATATCAATATATATAAAAAGGATATATGATTATTATTTATTACAAATTCATGAATATTATTTTATCATTATTTATAAATAATTTCAACAATTAATAATTTAATTATCAAGTATTTTAGAATATTAATAAATAACTATATAAATTTATCAAAAATATTATTAAAATATAAATACCTAAGTAGATAATAAAGTATATCCTATATATTAAATAGGCAACTCCAAAAGTTTTAATAAAATATATGCTATATATTAGTTGGTTTATTCTGACAAAAATTGATTTTCAAACTTGTATGATCAAAAATCTATTTTTTTTTCTTTATTGATAACCCAGTGTAAATGGTCCATAATAAGAATCGTTTATTACGAACATGGTTCTTACTGGACACGACTCTTGAGCAATCTTTGTTCACAAAGCAAAATTGGACGTGTTAAGATGGACATGGACGCCGATATTGACAGTTCTACTGTCTTGTTTGGTTTTGCTTAACTCTTTTCTTCGTTAGCATTAAATCCCCTACTATTATCTGATATCACTATATTTTACATGATTTTACTATATAACTACTATGTTTTCAAACGGTTTTTGCAAGATTCTTTGCCTTTAGAGGTAGTTTTCTTGTATTTGTGGGATTTGAAGTCTTTGTAGGTGAAACCATCAAAAAGGATGCAAAAAGGAGTAAAAGAGCCTAAACCAAGATCCATGCAAGTTTCCAAGTCAAGAAGATCATTTTATCTCCAAGTGTTAGTTCTCGCTAGCGCGCAGAACGAAGCTTCGGAAGTTTGGCCGCGCGGAGGAGTTCCCGACGTCCAAAAGTTACGATCTTGATATGGAAAGATAGATACTTGAGTCATGCATCACGTCGAAGTGGAATGAAGCCATTTGGATCAACTATGAGGCCGGAACTTATTTTCTACCGAGACATGTCCGGTAAGCGAGCAAACGAAGCCCATGGAGGATTTGGAGTGTCTAATGGCCCGAGCAGCAGCGCCAAAGGCCTTGATCGAATAGAGAAGAGGCCTGGCTAATGTTTGGAGCTTTCCTTGGTACAATGTCGGCCCATACACGACGTGGAGAAGAAGGCTTTGGCTCATGGGAAACTTTCCTTTTCCGGCATGAAGAAAACCCTACGCGACTTCGCCCATATATACATGTTTTTAGCCGCTGAAGAAAAGAAGAGCGTGTGAGTTTGTGAGAAGAGAGTCAGAGAAGAGAGAAGAGAGAAGCCCTAGGAGATCGTCCAAGAAGAAGGAGGCGCCGCTCAACTCTTGTTCTTTCTTTTTCATTGTTTCCATTTCTATAAACTTGATCTTAAGAGTTTTCAAGGGAGAATCCGACTTTGTTCATCAATAGAGAAGCTTTCTTCATCCCTTTATCTCTTTTAATACTTGCATAATGTTTCAATCATGCTTTGCTTGCTTGTTTGCATCATGGCCGAGTAGATCTCTTAGTTAGGCCGAGGAGATCTATGGTGGCCGTGATGATTTGATTGTGTTGCAACTTATTGGGATTTATCTTATGGATCTTCACCTTTACTTGAGCTTAATGCATGATTACTCTACCGTACATCTAGTAATCTGATCTTAGAGAAATAGAACCACGACAGTGCTGAATCTAGATCTCAAAACTAGTATTTGGTGAGCAATAGATCATAGCCAACGAAAGCTGAGTTATGGTTTATTGTGAACAATTGAATCTTGATCACTTTAATGCATGTTTGCAATTCTAATAGCCAACGAAAGCTGAGTATATTAGGTTGTTTTAAACATAGTGGTTGGAGCCACGACAGTGGAAAGACCATACACTAGTGATTCATGTTCAAGACGGCTCTACACACATCCCATGCAACTATCTTTTCATCATTGCTCCATATGATTGTCCTTTGCCTAACTCTTGTTTTAAATTGTTTACAACCTCACTCACATCTCTTTTGTTTTGCTTTCTCATTCTAGGTCCAAAACCATCTCATATTGCGAGCTAGCTACAAACCAATCTCACAAGGTGTTAAGAGAACACTTCCTCCTCGTGTTCGACCCCGACTACAACACGGCTGTGCACTTGCAGCTCATTAGTTGGGTTTATAAATTGTGAAAATTTGAGGCAATCTAAACCCGCCATCAAGCTTTCTGGCGCCGTTGCCGGGGAGGAGTTGCTTTTCCTTCACACCTCTTGATTGATTTCAAGACTAGCTCATCTCATCTTTCACTTTTCTTTGTTTTTGTTTTTCATAAAATCTTAAAAACTCATAAAAATTTTACTTAACTCTCTCTTTGTGTGTTTCTAAGGTGCATGACAAGAAGGTCCAATCCAAATACAACCATTGAAGAAGATCTTGACATTGACCAACTTGAGCGCACACTTAGGCGACTAAGGAGAGAAAGAATGAATCCAGGCGGAGAAGGCGCGCCAAATAGGCCAACACAACCCGCCCGACCAAGAGAGGAGAGCCAATGATCCTCCTAATCCAGCAGAAGCTAGAGCTGACCAGCCAGCACCGGCCAGAGACGTTCCTCCCCCAATCCGAACGCGCCCGATGCAGCTGAGCCGCTACAGCCACCTCTTAACCCGCCGCGACCACCACCGGCGTTTGCAAATGGACATCATCGTCACGGTGACAACCAAGGGATGCCTCAAGACCAACCTCACGCACCTCCAAGGAGAGTGCCAAACGCGCAGCATCCAAGGCACCAAACTATGGGAGACTTTGATTCTTCCGATGCTTTCTTTATGGATCGGAATCCAATCCGACCGCCTCTACCTCCAAGGAACGATTTTGAGATCAAACCGCAGATCATTGCCTTGGTGAAGCAAAACCAATTCCATGGTTTGCCCACTGAGCATCCTCTTGATCACGTCGACACCTTTGAGGAGATATGTAGCACAACTCGTGTTAATGGAGTATCACCGGATTACTTCAAGTGCAAGCTATTCACTTTTTCTCTAAGTGACAAGGCGCTAAGATGGGTAAAATCTTTACCACCTCAGTCCATTACAACATGGAATGAATACAAGGGAGCTTTCTTGAACCAATTCTACACTAAGCAAAGATCCAACTCTATAAGGAGCAAGATTTCTGGTTTCAAGCAAGATTCAATGGAGTCATTCTATGAAGCTTTGGAGAGATTCAAGGAGTACACAAGAAGCTGCCCTAACCATGGCTTTTCAGAAGGTAACCTTTGGAACATCTTTTACAATGGGATTGATCATAAATACAAGCTTTCTCTCGATACCGCGAGCAATGGTAACTTTCATGACCAAGTCGGTGCCGGAGGCAAAGCTTTTGATTGAGAATCTCGCTGCTAGTGATGCCAATGCATGCCCTGACTACAATAGAAGCGTGAAGACCACGAGCTCATCAGAATCAGCTCAAATCTCGGAGCTAAGGAACATGGTCTCACAACTACTTAAAAGCCGGCAAGGAGTTCACGCCATTGAAGATGCCCTAGCCACAAATGAAGACACTCTTATGGATTTCATGAGAGATGGCACTGAAGAGAATCTAGAGGAAGTCAACTACATTGGAGGAAACTATGGGAATAGAGGATTCAATCCACCATTTCGCGCGCATCCAAACCTATCATACCGGAGCAACAATGTGTAAAAACCTTCTGTCTCTTACACTCCTCTGACTTTATAGTAAACCCACGGGTGTCCCAGCTGTTCATTGTCTCAGACTCAGACCCTGCACTAGCGTCAATTTCCCAAATAATAACCATATCTTGCGATGTGTCTATGGTGTAAGCCGGCACACTCTCTTGGAGTAACTCAGAAACAGAACAAGCAATGAGGGTTTGTCGGGACATCAGCTCACTTCCATGCTTTGCTTGAGTATCGAGCTTGATACTTTGTTACCTTGTTGTGAAGACTGAGTTTTGATGCCAGATCCATAGACAAGAAGTTGTGAGTAGCTCCAGAGTCTATTTCAATGCTAACCTCATGATTTCCCAGAAATCCTTGGAATCGAAGTGAGCTTTCATCAAATGGACAGCTAGTATCTTTTCCTTGTATCCCCACTTGGTCGACCAACTTCATTTTCATGAATTCTCGTGGGTTATTCCCTTGCTCCCTTGTACTAGCTTGACTTCTGATTTCAGCATCCTCTTCTAGCCACTGAGCTAAATCCATCATTTGTATAATTTCCTTAGGTTGAAATTGCTTAACGGCATTTCGTAGCTGTGGCTTCAGGCCGAGTAAGAAGATATCCTCCCAATGCCTACCAGGAAGATGACTTGTGTTGAGGCAAAGAGCTTCAAAACGGTTCCTATACTCTCTCACCGAACTCTCTTGGCGAATTCCTTGGTACCAGTTTGGCGCTGCTCTTTCTCTAGTATCTCTATAGCCCCCTTCAATGTCTCTTGGTTCCTGGTTCTCATATTATGTTCTCATATTTCCCGGATTGGACCGTAGCCCCAAGTAACCATTAGTTGTTCTCTACCCGCAGGATTTCCATTCCTTCTTGACTGATCACCATTTCTTACTGGTTTCTGGAAAATCAAACTCTTAAATTCCTCCCAAGTGCGTGGAGCCTTCCTGTCCCAAAGCTCCTTAATCCTACTTCCCGCTGGTCCCTGTAGATTATGATAGGCTACCTGTATCTTCTCACTCGCTGCAATGTGGTTTGCAGAACAATGTCTCTCAAAACATTCCAGCCAATACTCTAGCTCTGCAGCTGAACTGTGTGACAACCTTGTTTCTCTGCCAACTCCAATTAAGCTTTCTCTCTTGTGAGCTCCACCATGTTCAGTCTCATGATACCTCCTTCTATCATGTTCATCATACAAAACAGCTTGTGACCTTCTATTTATCGGTTCTCCATCAGCCCCACGAACCAGTGACTCTCTCACACCCCCATTTTCTGAACCATAATGTCTTGGATTTACAGGGAGCCTTTCAGTTCTACGATCCTGGACAGTGACCTTCCCAAATCCATACTTATCGCTGTTCATGATAGCTTCACTTCCATTTAGCTTCACGTGTCCTCCTCTATCACTTTCAGCATCTAGAACATCTCATTTCCACTCCCTGTTGATACCACTCAAACTAGGGCCTAAGTGTCAATATCCAATGTTTTTCTCACCATACCTCTGATCTGTTTTCCATCCTGTATCTACCATCACTATTTTCCGCTTGAGATGCGCTCTTTCTATCTTCCCATTCCCTAAACGATTTCGAAAAACAGAACCACGAGGCATACCATGGTCCTTGCAAGCCAGCAAAATCGCACTCTGTGTTGACTTCTTATCATGGTGGAATCATCTCTTCAAGCCTACTGGGTTAACACCGATGCATCTTTCTTGAGAACTCGCTGTCGCTCGTAGATCTGGTGCACCAGAGATCTCGATATCCTTTTTCTAAGATCTCTTCTTCCCTTTCTTCATCCGAGTCTTATAGTACCTTCGATCTGCATAGGACCACTTGTTTATGCTATCCTTCGTCACATGTTGCCTCTGGACAGGTTCTGAATCAGAAGAAGCATCATATGGATTTTCGCCAACCAAGTGTTCGACAAAATGCCCCACAGGTTCGTTGATGCTTTCCTTCAGTTTTGGCTCTTCTAGCCTTGTCTCTTGATGCTGCGGAAGCTACAGTGTGTCTGCGTTGCTCACGGATGATGTCTCGCTGATTGAGCGTCTCCTGAAGCTTAACCAACTTATCATAGATCCGCTGCAGAAGCTCGTCACTGTTGGAACCCATTTTTGAGCACACAACCCACAGTCAGAAGATAAGACCGCTCTGATACCAATGGTAAGCTCAGGCTTTATTCACGAATAGAAAGGAGGGAGAATAGACGAAGATTGAGATGAGAAAAGAAGATTAGAGAGAAAGAAATATTTTCATTGATAGTTTTGGTGATCTTTTTAGATAAAGTATTTACAAGGATAATCTCATTAAAGGAAGATAACTAATAAAACAACAACATAATAGCAATAGAGTTATAATACTCATTTAAGCCCATAATGTCCCATATCCATACTTATCAGAAACCCAATACCATGATGTTGTGGTCAAAACATACCGCAAACAGCTTCCAAATTTGCTCAAGAACATTATCAGCAAAGCAAAGTGTGGGGGAAAAAACCCGGCTTTTGTAAGTGATGGTGACTGGAGTCTTATGCTAGAGTACTGGGACACGGCTAATGCGGTGAGGAAGTCTAAAACTTGTAATGAGGCCAGAAATTCAGATAGTGCTGGCTATGGTAAACCTCGCCATACATGCGAATCAAAGGGCTTCCTCAAAATTGAATTCGAAATGGTATGTGCCTTGTTTACATAATTCAAGTTTTTATTTTATTTGTCTTCCACTTGGGCTAATTTATTAATCAATTAACTTTTTTGTTCCTAGACTGAAGAAAATAATAGTGTCAAGCCTTCTATCATTGCTTTGATTAAGCGGACTCACACCAAAGCAAATGGAACATTCGTGGACAAATACGCTGAGGAAATCTGTGAGGAAGTGTATAGCTTGGCAGCTCAAATGTCCCCTGCCACTTCAGATGATGAGTATGACAGTGGAGATGATTCCACTGTCTCAACACCTTGGCCAATCATGCTGAATAAGGCATTCTATAAGGTAAAACCTTATGTATGTTATTTCTTGGTTTTGTCTTATAAATAAATTTGATGGGAGAATTGTGAAATGGGTTTAGTTCGCTTAGAGACTTGGTGTTCTGTTTTTTTGTAGTTTAGAGATTGGGTGTTCTGTTCTGCTTTTGATTTAGAGTTAAATTTAGTTTGAAAAAGCTGTCTTAAATCAACCGTTGATGAGAATTTGATAATTTGATATTCTTGTCTTGCAATGATTCTTGGTTTTGAATACAACTTCATGCATTTTTATTACCAAATGTAATGTCTTCTGGTTTTTTCGAGTCTAGTTCACACTTGTTAGACAAATTAAATGTTGTTTGTTTGTGACTGGGTTTATTACACGACACTAGTTTGAATTTAAGGCTAGCAATATTTTTGTTTGGTTGTGTTTTACTTTAGCTGCATGTTTTTATACTGAAATTATAGTTTGTATGTTTGTCCATCTATTCTTTTGTTAACACATCTTTTCCATTTACGTAGCGTGTTCCGGTGAGAAAAGGAAACCGGTTTGGGTTGGGCTCTATTCATCATCATGAACAGGTAAAAAAAGCTTCATCAGTTTGTTACTCATCTCCAGAGATTGAAGAAATTACTGAGCTGAAAACCACCGTAGCTGCACTTCAAGCTACTGTGAACACCCTAATTGAAACTTTGAGGACAGGTACAACACCAACACCAGGAACCACCCAACAACAGCCTCACCAGCAACCACCATCTTAGCCTAGTTCACAACAACCAGTGGAGGATTGAACTTGTCCAGTAGGTACTTAATGCACTTTTTAGCCTCTTAATTTTAAGGGAAAACTCTAAGTGTGTTTGGTTTTGTTTCATATTGAATGATTTAAGTTTGTATTTCCTATTGTCTCAAACATGTTTAATACTAAGTTTGTTTCTACGGTTTTTATTTTATACGTTTAGAACTTTGAATTACCAATTTACATATGAGAAATTACAGATTATAGCCAATTGATACATTTAGCTATTTAGCTACATCAGCTGCTAGTTCAGCTACCATTTTTTTATGGTTAAGTAGTGAAATTTGCGACAGATATAATTGTAGCAGATCAGTAGCTGTGAATATATGGCTACCATTGAATCAGGTACAAAATCAGTGACCATATAGCCACCAGTTGTTAGTGGATAGATCGGTAGCCATTGGCATCAGATAAATTGGTGGTAAATCAGTAACTAAGACAATATTGGCTACTCTTATATTAGTTGCCCATTCAGTAACAATGAGCCACGGTATAATGGTGGATAAATCAGTGGCCACCGGCAACTGGTTTATAGTAGCGATTAGTAGCTATAACAATGTTGGTTACCTTTTTATCGGTCACCAAATCAGTGGCCATTTGACACTGCAAATTGGTGGGAAGGTCAGTCGCGATCAGCCACCAATTAATTGTTCAATTTTGGGTGGCTATTTAGCCACTAAATTATATTGTAGCACGCTGGTGGCTATTTAGCTACTATTGGCTACCGAATAAAATTAGCTACCATCGGTCCACAACCGTTTACTTTGGTGGCTAATGGTGGCGAAATATTATTTACCCACTGAATTAAGAGTTTAACCACTGAAATAACAGTGGCTATAAAACAGTATTCTTGTAGTGTTTCGCCCTTGGAATACTTTACCAAAAGCAATACTTGAGTAGATCAGTGATTCTCTTTTCAAACAAGAAAACGAATACAGAAAACCAAGTTAAATTTTGAAATAATCTAAACCACGTTAAATTTGATGAGCAAAAGACTCCAACATATAGTCGGCTAACACCATTTCCACAAACTCTCCATGTGTACAATCATCCCACAAGTACAACATTCTCCCTCCTATCACCTTGTCCACCTAGAAATGCCAACAAATTTCTTCCAACGTCCACGCTCCATACACATAAGTCAAACAAACCATTATCTGCATGAAAACAAATGTAAAACACATTAAATAGAAAATTTTGCCGAATAGGTAGACCTCTCTATGAGGTCTATACAATTTAAGCTGATTACCTAATTTAAACGAAAAAATTAATGGAGTCTTAATTATAGCAGACAGACAAGTGAAACTCTTAGAAAAGCAAGTAAGTAGTCTAGAAGAACATTTTTAACTTTCACAAAAAAACATTTTTCAAAACACTAAGCACTATAGACCACAACCGTAGATCTCATCCCTAAACCAACCCCAATGAGATTTAAATCACAGCTGTAGACCTAAATGAGGTCTACGGAGATTAGTTTTGCGATTGACCGAGGGAGGGCTTTTTCCTGAGGTCTACGGAAGAGGTCTAAAATAAAAGAGGTTAGTTTTGCAATCGATAAAATTTAACCGTGTAGACCTCACATAGAGGTCTACTAGTCATATTAGGTCGCCGCATGAGGTCTACAGGATCTGTAGACAAAGAAATTATTTTTGCAATTGATTCTTAAATTACACTGTAGACCTCAAGTCTAGACCTCTGACTATTTTGCGTTGACCAACTTATTGTTGTAGATCTCAGTGTGAGGTCCACAGCTCACCCGTAGACTTCACGCGCAAAACAGCCTTTGTAGACCTCTAGTTGAGGTCTAACTTATAAAGTCGAACATGGGTCAATTGCAAAACTAACCTCTTTGACTAGTAGACCTCATAAAAAAGCCCTCCCTTGCAATACAAGAAACAAGCGATATTCTGACGGAATTATCTATGGTGCAAATCCGTCGGTAGTTTTCCGACGGACTTCCGACCGTTTTCCAACGACAAAACACGGGTCGGGAATCCGTCGGTAATTTCCGTCGAATTTAAACTCGTCGATACACCATCGGAAATATTATATCCAAAAGCTCGTAGCTGGTCTTGGTTTGCCGTATCAGATGATAGATGCGTATATCGATAATTGTATGATCTATTAGAAAGAGGATTCAGACCGTACCACATGTCGATTTTGTGGCAAACCTCGGTTTAAGGAAAGTGGCGGATGAGTATCAATCCCACATAAATGGATGTGGTAATTGCCATTAGCTGAGAGGTTAAAGAGATTATATCAATCACATCATACAGCGGAGGCTATGAGATGGCATGCAGAGCATACAATGGGAGGAGAAATTACTCATCCGTCCGATGCAAAAGCGTGGAAACATTTTCAGTCAGTGTATCCTAATTTTGAATATGAGCGACGGAATGTATATCTCGGCTTGAGTACAGATGGTTTTAACCCTTTTGGGAAGAATGGGAGGCAATATTCGGTGTGGCCCGTGATCGTGACGCCTTATAATTTGCCTCCGTCTTTGTGCATGAAACGAGAGTTTTTGTTTCTCACCATTCTCGTTCCAGGTCCAGAGCATCCTAAGAAATCACTTGATGTGTTCTTGCAGCCACTTATTTATGAGCTACAAACATTATGGGTGTAACATCCGTAGACCAAAGAATTGTGATTTTTCTTTAGTGTCGGACGACACCAGGATGGTGTCGATCGACACCAATGGTTAAAATCCAATTCCCGGTTCGATTTAAGTCTGTTTAGCCCGGTTTTGGGCCAGGAAGCCCTTATTCGTGAATAAAAAGAAGAGCAGCCGCGTCTGTTTCTGATTTTGTCGTTTTGCGGACTGGAGAAGGGGAAGAAAGGCGATTTTGGGTGATTTCGTGTGGTTCTTGATCGATCTGAGGCTAGTTTGTGCTGTTATTTGTTGTTCTTCGTTGTCTATCTCCTCCTTTCCCGTTTTCAATCCAATCTGAGGTGTGTGCATAATTGTGGGTCCGTGATTGCGAGGATTGTTGATTGGTGCTTGATTTTGTTTTGTTTTGTGTTCATTTGGGTGTTTGATTGCATTGATTTGAGTTACTTGTGTGATTTCTGTGTTTCGGGTACTGTTCTTCATCGTTCTCTGCGTGTTGAATCTCGGTGTCGGTCGACACAGGAGGGTGGTGTCGAGCGACACCGTCCGGTTCAGTTGAATTTAATTGGTTTAATGGAATTGAATTGTTTTAATTCAGATTTAATTAATTAAATTGTATTTAAATAATTAATTGGCTTAAAATAATTATTTTACATATGAAGCATTATTATTTAAGTATGAGAATTATTTAATAATTGAGACTTGGAGTTTTAATAATTATTGAGTTTTATAATAATTATTTAATTGCTAGTAATTGCGTAATTGACATGTAGGCAGGGTGTGATGCAGATAAAAGATTTGTGTGATCGCGGAATCAAGGCTGAAGAGGGGATAATAGAATTTTATGTGTTTTGCATTATTTTATTTGAACCTGTTTAGGTTGCTAGATTTATTTTATTGAGTTAATTGTTTTTGCTTCCGCTGAATATTGTTATTGATTTGATTATTTATTGAATTTATTTTCAGACTTCCCGTTTTTCGAATGTCTCTTCCCGTTTTTCGAATGTAATTTTCGATTCAATTCCCAGAGAAGCCAACACTTTGGCTGACTCTATCGCAAAACTCTCTCTCCATGACCTTTTGGTGGTTGCGGAGTTATTTCCGATTTAATGAAAAGCGAACTGTTTGCACACAAAATAAAAAGTTGAATTTATTTTCAGACTTCCGCTAGAATTATTGGAGGAATTGCAATTTTAGACACAATTTCATTTTTTCTAGTTAACTAGACCACAAATTGAATCAATTGCAAACAAAAAAGTTGTATGCCTCGATTACAATTTTAACCTCCGGACCAGGTAGTTCTACCGCGATGGTCTACCTGGTAGACAATATTGGAGGTCTACCTGGTAATAACATCTTTGCTTTTTTAATTAACAATTCAAAAATAATATTTGTATACAAAAACATGTATGAATAATTGTAATATAGACATTATCATCTATCAAAAATATGAATGCATACAAATGAATCATTTATAGATAAGCAAAGACATGTCACTAAATTTTAATTTTAGTTATAAAATGTGAAAAAAAAAAAAATTGATGAAAATGTTTTATACATAAATACAATACAGAAAACTTGCATCTATATAACATATAATTTCATAGATTTGAACCAATTGAACTATGAAAAAAAAACAAATTAGGTTAAAACCTTACAAAACCACGTGAGGTCTACCAAGTAGGTCTACTGAATCATCAAATCTTAAATTTAAATTAAGAAAAATTTAAAAAATAATTTGAAATATTTTTTTCACAAATAACAAAGTAATAGACATTTGACATCTATTAAAAACAAAATATCAGAAAAATACATGAATCTATAAATATCATGTACGTTCATATTCATATTATGTTCGAATCGGCGCCGTCTTTGGTCCACCGTGTGGTGAATTTGTCGCCGTTGTCTAACAGAGTCGGAGCGCTCCTCAACAACCCCCTATCCCGGTAGTAACTCCGTCACTTACTCTTCTTACCATTTTGGCATCGTATAACCACATATAATCTCACCGAAATCATGAGTTTTTTTTTTGTCGTTAGATCTCGTTTCAGATATCGTTCCGCTGCTTCGTGATAAGCGCTTGGGACTGTCGTTTTCCCACAGAGGTACAAGTCGTATATGTCTTTCTTCTTTGTGATTTCTTCCTGTTTTCGTCTTCGTGACTTTCGTGTTTCTTCTTCGTGATTTCGGATGAAACATAGTAGACCTTTGTGGTAGACTTTTTTGGTAGACATTTGTTGTAGACCTTTGCGGTAGACCTTTGTGATAGCCCACTTAGATTTTCCTTTTTGTCTATGCAGAATGGAGAAGCCTACCTTTCCAACAAGGTTATACACAAGAGGAGCTGAACCGGAAGCCCAAAAGAGCATTTCCTACAACATCAACGACAAAAAGCTGTTTCCTGCCGTAAAACAACTCTTAAGTGATGCCGAGTGGAAAACACTATGCGACTCGCGAGTTGGTGTCTTCTGCAAGTTTTACGACCTCAAATTCGAGTGGTCTTCGAAGTTGGTTCACACGATGCTCTCATTTCAGTTATTAACTTTGCCTTATATTTGTAGCTGAACTTCGATCATTACATAATGATAGAGAGAGATTTTGCTTACCCAAAGTGGGATGATGATAAAGATGACCCGCTCGCAGATAATCTCATCAAGGCGCTGAACGGAGAGGTCACTGGAAGTGGAAACTGGCGGACTGGAATCCTCAAGGTGTTATGGTGAAGAATCCTAAACCCGCGGAGTCTGCGAAGAGGAAAAGATCCTCAAACCATGGTGATGAAATGCAGAAGAGGCTGTGTCCTGAGAGTGTTTCCCTTGCTGAAGATGGCTTCAGTCGCTTTGAGGAGAAGCTGAAGTTGCTGTTTGAAGAGTGCACCAGTAAGTTGACTGCAGAGATGAAGTTGGGCTTTGAGCAGTCTGATTCAAAGTTCACTATCCTAACTAGGAAGGTGGTCCGCATAGAAAAAACCGTCCAGATTATGCAAGCAGCATCAAGGCGTTCGGACCTCGAACCTGAGGAACATGAGGCACCTAAATAGAAGAACGAGCCTGCTGGTGATGAGGGAGATGCTAAAGCCGAGGAGAAGGCTGCCACTCCTATGAAGGACAAGCCTAAGGAACCATTTGAGATGCCTCAACTGAAGGACGAGGTGTCCGGTGAAGAGGAGGAGGAGGCTGCATCCGAGGAGAAGGTTGTCGATAACACTGCCGAGATGGCTGCTCCTAAGAAGAACAAAGCTCGGGTTAGTAGTGAACCCTCTCCCACATCTTCGTCTAGGAAGAAAATCAGCCTTCTAAATCTACTAGGGTCCTTCGAGATAGGAAGCAAGATACGAAGCAGAACCCGAAATATCAGTAGTTTAGTCTATCGCTGCTGTTCTTAAATTATCATGTTTCTATATGTGTGAAGCTTTTTACTGTGTGTAAAACACTGAATATATATGTGTAGTTTATACAATTTATACATCTGTTTACCAGAATTACGAAATATTGATGCAAGCGTCATTCATTCACATTTGCAGGAAAAACAAGTTTTATCTCCATGTGGTAGTGACAATGGCGTTGATCCGGACCTCGTTTTTGTTAAGCAGTATACACCAACAAAAGAACAAGAAGCAGCGGACACAAAGAGGATGCAATTAAAACAACAAGCAGCAATAAATATTGCACGTGGAAATGTAGAGAAACAGCGACAGCTAGCTGCTACACAATGATCTCCGTTTGTAGGAGATAGCACAGTCAAGGGAATCACTCCTAACAAGCCACGACTTGGATTTGGGTACGATCCCAATGAGCCAGTCGATAAGGAGAGACTCGCACGACTGAAGAAAGAGTTTAAAGGCATTATGTAAGTAGTTTCTTAAACTCCTTCTTAGTTATATGAGCTATCCTGACTTGTTTGATTACCAACTGAGCTTTTTATGTATTTTATCCAGTGGCCCTAAGAAATTTGACATCTTCAAAGAACCTCAACTACACTGGTGGTCGGAATTGGTCGTGCAGACGCAATGGCTTGCTGATACGGTAAGTAGACCAATATGGTAGACCCATATGATAGACCTATATGGTAGACTTATATACTATTTCAGCTTTTGCATCATTTTGACTCAGTATTTCGCATCTATTTTCAGAACATGAACGCAATATTAGACCTGTTTTGTCAGCGCATGAAATTGCACCCAGAGTGGTTTAGGAGTGATCGAATTTTCTTTGTTGATAGTGGTCTTTGTCTGATGTGGACGAAAGACAAGTATGACAGGTTTAAGAATACTGAGCTGGATATACATGGACTATGAAGGTGGCTCCCGGGAGGTTCGACTGATTACTTTGAAGGGAAAAAACCACTATTCTGCCAAACCCTGGAGAAATGGGAAGTAGATATTGATGAGATCTACATGCCATGGAATGTCAAAGACAATCATTGGATGGTGTTGATGATTTTGTTACCTAAAAGGCATATTACTGTGTGGGACAGCATTCTAAATTATCTCCAGGAGAATGTGTTATCCGCATCTCTCAAGCCTGTTGCTGTGAATGTGCCTTATCTACAACGGCTCATGGCTGACACAAATGAAAGGCATAGGTACTCGTTCGCCCATTTCACCCACGAGTATGTTTCCGGAGGAGATGTGCATGCATAAGACAATGCAACTGACTGTGGAGTGTACTGTCTAAAGTTCATCGAGTATCATAGTCTTGGGAGGCTTTTTCCGAAGACGCTACGTGGTAAGAACATGAGAGCTATCAGTGCAAAGCTTGGAGCGGACATACATCATGAGATCAACTGCCGTGGATCTCCAAAGCATAATTGGGATGACCTGGACATATAGCTAGCTAGCTAGATCGGTATATATTAGTTAGTCTGGGTTTTTTTGGGAAAGCGGATATGGTACCATATTTTACTATGTACCTAAAACTCACCCTCTAATTATTTTTTGATGTATCACATAACAAGATAACTTCGATGTAACCCAGCTAATTCTATGATATAATATAACGGTTTTTGAGAATACCTTTATCGTTGTCATCGAATGAATGCATGTTTTCCGAACATAGACATTTATATCAGATAAAATGAAGAACATAAAACATAAAGTGGTCGACCTTAGTCGTAGACCTCATGTGTAGACCTCTAATGTAGATCTCGGTATCATACAATTCAAGACAAAATTACATAAAAAACTTGAAAACAGCACAAAGTAGACCTCTATGGTAGATCAAAAAGGGTAGAGATAAAGCGTTGACCAAAACTCAGGTCTACCAAGCTAAAGTAGACGGAATCTTCGGTCTACCGATGAGAAGTAGACCGATTAATCAGTCTACTTGTTCAGTCTTCCGCTGCGGTGCTCACCTGGTGCTCACCTACAACAGTTGAAAATTAGATGAATCTCAAGTAAGGATAAATATTAAACAGAGCGAGTTTTCAATGGCCTACACAATGAGGGTGGGTATGTCTTGGAAGCCTGCACAGCCAACAACTATAAACTTTGTGGATCTTCCTTGGTTTGGTGTGTTTCTTCCTTGACAATTCTAGCCATGCTAGAAATGTTGATTTCTTTTTCCGGCCACGAGCTGGCTTCACTTCTGGAAGGAGGAAAATGTCTTCTTCTTTCTCTGCATCTTGTGTAGGCTTTGGGTATGTGAGATGTGCATATGTTGAGTACAAAGACTCTTTGGTGTATGTCATTGACACGTTTTGCGACATGTGAACAAGGTATTTTCTCAACCTGGAATACACCACATTCTCATGAACCGTTTTCCAAATTGACAGTAGAAGGCCCTTCTCCGCCTATAACATTGAAATTCCAAACATCTATGTGTTCCACAGTGAATGATTCTGCGTAGTGTGAACAAACATCCAGCAGATATTCAACTCCCTTGCTGTATGGGGTCTGAAGACTCAAGGTGTCCTCTCGCCTTTTAGTAAACCAAATCCCTAACTTCTCCCGGATGAACTGCAGCAGATAAGGTATTGGAAAGCCTTTAGCTCTCTTCAATGCGGAATTGATAGATTCAGTAATGTTACTTGTCTTAATATTGTATCGATCCCCTGAAAAATGTATTCTGAACCATAGCTTAGGATCTGTTTCCTCTAAGTAATTCGCAAGTTCTTGTTTAGCAGCTCGGAGTGCGGCCATGCAACGGTTATACTCTATCAGTGTATGGGCGTAGGCAGCTCCTTTCACCAAATACATCAAGTCTTTTGCACCAAACTTTGAGACAATGTTATGCTGAAGATGGTAATAACAAATACCTCTGGTTACCCAAGATAGAACTGGTTACCCAAGATAGAACATTGAGACATCCATTAGGTATGGAGGGGTGCCTGTCCGAAACTATTACCATGGGATGAGGTGAAAAGCATTGCTGCAACTTGGTCATAAACCAACCCCAAGATTCGTTATTCTCGGCATCTACAATCCCAAAAGCCAACAGGAAAACCTGAAAATTAGCGTCTTGACCGGCTGCAACAAGCAAAACTCCTCCATACTTTCCAGTTAGATGAGTCCCATCTACCACAATAACATGTCTCAAGTACTGAAATCCCAACATTGAAGCATATAAGGATAAGAAGCAGTATTTGAATTGATCCATATCATCACAAACAAGGTCAATCACGGAGCCAGGGTTTGACTGCTTCACTCTCCGCAAGTACGAGGGCAAGGCCACATATCCAGCTTCTGGTGTTCCCCTAACAAAAAGTTGTGCAGCTTTTAAAGCTCTGTAAGAAATGGTGTAATGAAGCTTAAGTCCAAGCATCACCCTTATAGCGTTTGCAATATGCCTTGGGACAATTTCATCAATGATTTCAAACTGCTCTACAAATATCTGCCCAAGATACCTTGGAATACATCCCTTTCGGAATCGAGCACGGTCAACGACAGAGCATGTATGAACCTTGACATACTTTGTGACGAAGAACCTCTTTTCTTCATTCTTTATAGCAGCTCTGCACATCCATTTGCATCCATCTACAAAACATTTTGCCTCATAGAGCTTGGTAGTGGACTTAGAAACCTTGAAGGCGAATCTAGACATCACTTCCTTCACTCGCAAGGCATATATGAGATCATCCTTGCTTACATAGCTTTGGCCAGTTGATATATCGCCTGACCCATTTACATTGAATCCTCTTGAATGACCATTCACATCACCTCTGCGAAGCCTTTATTCAAAGCATTGTTTCTCCCAATCATCTTCATCTTGAACTTTCCCATACTCAGTATAGTCTGCATCTGTGTCTTCAGCTTTCTTTCCTGCAAAAACTTCATCCACATAGTTTGGTCTACCAGAAAATTAAGCTAGTTACCTAATTCAAAAGAAAACCGAATGAAAGAACATTTCAAACACACACAGAAGCAAGTAAACAAATAAAAACAACTAACTATTCGAGAAAATTTTCAAAATATTTGATATATTGAAAGGAAAACGACATTTAAAAAAACCCATAATAATAGACCTAAAACTAGACGTACTCGGTAGACCTCCAGTTAGGTCTACTCCACGTGGAGGGTTAGTTTTGCAATTGATCGAGAATTTTTTTCGTTTTTTGAGGTCCACCTTGTCGGTCTACTACATGTGGAGGGTTAGTTTTGCAATTCACCAAACACTGACTTTTTCACGGTAGACCTCGTTTTGATTGGTAGACCGCTCAATCGGTCTACGGAACATAATGAGGTCTACCGTGTACGTCTACCAGAAAACATAGACCTCTCAATCAGTCTACCAAAAAAAGTAGACCTCTGAATTAGTCTACGCCTTAGGTTTACCTACCAAAAAAGTTTGTTTTATTGTTGACTCAAGTTTGACTTTCCTCGGGTTAATTTCCATGCTAGACCTCGGTGTTTTGCGTTGACCAGTAGACTCAGGGCCGGCCCTGACCTAAAGCAGGTAAAGCTTGGTGCTTTAGGCGCCAAACATTTATATATAATTTGGGGTGCCAAATTTCTTAAAGTTACTATAGCTCAGTGGTTATCCGCTTCCGAAACTACTCCACTGTCATGGGTTCGACTCTTCACAAGCGGTATCTGTCATTATTTTATAAAAATATATTTTTTAAATGGGCGCCAGATTTATTTTTGCTTTAGGCAGAATTTGTTATTGGGCCGGCACTGAGTAGACTTCACCTGCGGTTTACCTGATGGTAGACATACATGGTAGACTTCAATGACGCAAACTCTCTCATTTTTTAGGAAAGTCAAACTTTTGTCAATTGCCAAACCAACTTTTTTTTTAGGTAGACCAACAAGGTAGACCTCCAAAAACCATTTCCCCCGATCAATTGCAAAACTAACCCTCCACGTGTAGTAGACCGACAAGGTAGACCTAAAAAAAACGTTTTTCTCGACCAATTGCAAAACTAGCTCTCCACGTGGAGTAGACCGAAGTGGAGGTCTACCACTTGTTTTTTGTTTTCAAAGGAGTTGACGAGGTCTACTTTGCGTTGACCAGTAGACCTCAACTGAGGTCTACAATATAAAAGTAGACCTCCACTTCAGTCTACCTTCGCGGACCAAAACTGAAAGTCGTTGAATTTTGAAAGAAATGTTACCTGGCCGTCGGAGAAAGGCTTTTCCAAGCCTAAAAACAAGCTCCAGTCATCAATGTAAGCTAAACAATCGGAAATACCAAGATCCAAGATTTGAGATTTCTTATAGAGATTTTGGGATGAAAATGGAGAGAAGATGGAAGAATAAGAGTTTGTGAGATGAAAGAAGGAGAAATGCTAGCTCACGAATGAGTTTTTGGAGCATTGAAAGCTCCATTTTGGGTGAAAATTGTGGTTGGCAACATTGATGATATGACATTTTCGAAATTATGTGTAGGAGATGAGGGGTCTTTGGTCTTTCAGCAGATCTGGTAGACCTAAATATCGGTCTACCAATCGAAAAATTAATGGCATTCCGGTAATTAACTAGAAAAACCTGGACAAACTTAAAACGAAAAAAGCAGGAGGTTAGTTTTGCATTTGACCACAATTTTTTGTCTAACAGTAAAAATACCCCAGAATTGTTTAAGATTTATTTAATTATAAAAATAAAAGTGTTGGTTTTTTCAATGGGAGAGTGGTGCTGAGACGTTTGATGTTTCCTCTCAATATAATTTTATGATGCGCGCGGTACTTATGTGCACCATAAGTGATTTCCCAGCGTATGAGATGTTATTAGGATTGACCATGGAAGATTATCATGTCTTTATTGTCAAGATAAAGACAAGTGCGTCCCAGTTGAAGTATGGACGGAAGACATGTTGGTTTGATTGTCATAGACGTTTTTTGTCGAGAGACCATCAATATCGTGAAAGCACCACACTGTTTAGGAAAAAAACAGAAAAGTATTTGATAATCCACTTCCTGTTTTCGAAGGTCAATATTTATTGGATCAACTTAGAGAATATGGGGCTGGAAAGACAGTGGAATGTGATGGTAAGGGCATGTTCAGGTCAACGATTATGGCTCCCTACACAACTGGCACAAGAAAAGTATTTTTTTGGGATTTGCCTTATTGGAAAGATCATCTATTAAGGCATAATATAGATATTTTTTCAGAAAATATTATTTTGCTGTTTTTGTAGAAACTTTTTTGTAAGATTTTGAGCGAAAAATATGATTTTGTGGATAATTTTAATTTTTTTATTTATGTTTAAACCTTATTAGAAGTATATTTGTCATTTTCACATTTTGAATGAGGATGATTTATTTAGATTATCCAAATCGTATCAACCTAGATTATCCAACTCGTATCAACGAGATGGTCCATCCGGATGTCGAAAGTTTTTCCTGAAATTCTTAAACTCATTCAGATTGTCCATCCGAATGTTGTTCATTTTTGCTATTAAATGAACATCAGTTATCAGCTTTTTCCAGATTAATCATCTAGATAAGTAAACGAACATGAACCTATTATATTTCTGGGTCATTACTAATCAATTGCAATTTTACTAAATCTATACTTACTTGCTTTAACACAATTTTACCAATCCCTTTACTTAGTCAAAACAATCTACATATTCATTGCAAAACCAATGGACAAAAAACATTTGAGAGAACAAATCAAACAATGGTATAAGAAAAGAAAAATCAGAAAAAATCACACTTAGTTGTTGGAGAAACGAAGAGGACCAAGTATGACGAGGGCCACATACCACGAATTAGGACGAGATTTACGACCAGGATGAAGGATGAGGAGGACGAACGAGTGGTTGTTCAAATTTGGATAACTGATGACGGAGGAGAAGAACGTAGGACCACGAAGGAGAAGGAAGGAGGACGACAGAAAAGGAGGATGATGTTAAAGACAATGGTGAGGAGATAATAAGAACAAAAAAAACAAAGGAGAAAGAGTATTTCGAAATTTGGGTAGAAAAGAGTTACATAAATAATTTTTAGAAAACCAAAAATATAATTAAAATCGTTTATAACTATTTCTAATTATATTTGAGTGTTAAAATTGGATTAACATTATTATAAAGATTAAGTGGACAATAAGAAATTCAGAAATATTAAGAAGACATAAGCTTCATTTTTTCATCTCTCTTTGCTATATTTCAATTCCCAATAACCCTCTATTCACTAAAATGAATTTCCAATAATCCTCTCTAAATGAACTCATTATCACCATCTTAAAATAATATTTGGCTGTGTCCCTTTATAACTTCACCGCAATTTTAACTCTAAGTACCATGAGTGTGAGTATTGTTTGTTAATATTTCTTTTTTCAGTTGAAACAGATCGCAAAGTGTTGGAAATAGATGATAATGTGTTTCAGATAGAAATGTGTGATATGTGTGGGTTCTTGGATAATGATTGAATCTCGTACGAATCATTTTCCTTAAAAAGCATTTTGAACCTTATACATTTTTTGGTTACAGGAAATATCTCACACGATAAAATAATCACGTGTCTAGGCTTTAGATCAAAGAGTAATAAATAGAGATTTTGTGTTTGTTTATCTTTGTTGTTTTATGAATAAGATCCATCTCTCTAGATCTGGTGTTTCTTGTATTTCCTTGTATTAGAGATAAAACAGAACTTATATACTTCTCATAAAGAGTCAACGGACTTTTACAACCGTTTGTTTAATGATTAAATCAAATGCACATTTTCAAACATGTTGGAGCACTTTGGTTTTGGTTTATGTTGTATCCTTATATACTTAAATATCCAACAAGTAGTATGCAACCGACAAAGAATACGAAAGTATGTAAAAGGTATAAAACCCTTATTGCAGCTCAAAATCTTAAGCTAACCGTACCATTTGATAAAGTAACATTATGGGCATGTTCGGCAACATGACTATAACGCCCCGACCGCCTCTTCCGGTGAGTCATCCACGTCCTCTCTATGGGCCCGCAGGCTCCTTACGGCCCGTAGGCTTCACTCCTGTCCGACGGCCGATCCATTATTTTTTAGAGGCTCTAATGACTTGTTTACTATCCCTGCAATCAACACCCGACCTTTCCCCGTGTTTTGGCCTCACTCACACGGTTTCGGAAACCACTTCCCGAAAGGTCACCCATCCTTCAACTACTCCAGCCCAAGCACGCTTAACTTTGGAGTTACTTATAGACCTTTGACCGAAAAGGTAAGTGCACTTTGTTGACATAGGTAGCCAAATCAATTCTCTTAAGCCTCTCCTCATTTATCACAAACCGGGATGTTACAACTCACCCCCACTCACTACGCGCAACGTCCTCGTTGCGCACTGGATCTGGATCGTCACCCCCTGACGGTGTGAGTCAAGGCCACTTCAACTTGACTCCACACTCTCGTCTGGGTTTAGCTCTGATACCAAATTATAACTCCCAGACCGCCCCTCCCGGTGAGTCACCCACACCCTCTCTCTGGGTCCGCATGCCCATCTCGGCCCGTGGGCCTCACCCTGTCCGACGGCCGGTCCGTTATTTTTAGAGGCTCTAATGACTTGTTTACTATCCCTGCAATCAACACCCACCTTTCCCCGTGTTTTGGCCTCACTCACACGGTTTCGGAAACCACTTCCCGGAAGGTCACCCATCCTTCAACTACTCCAGCCCAAGCACGCTTAACTCTGGAGTTACTTATAGACCTTTGACCGAAAAGGTAAGTACATTTTGTTGACATAGATAGCCAAATCAATTCTCTTAAGCTCTCCACATTTATCACAAACCAACGTCAGACGACATAAAAAAAGCTTAAAATCTCATTCGTATTCTTTAATTATCTATCGCACGACTTCGTAAGTGATGGTTTTAAGGATGCTAGAAAATTTAGTGGCTCCGTAAGTCTACCTGCGACTTTTAAATACTGTCGCTGCAACTCCTATGGCCACTTTTCAGGAGATAATTGTGTTCGTAATAGTGTCTTTTTTTCAGTCACACCTGCGAACGAATAATCATTGAATCTTCCTCTTTCTGAACAACACACATACAAAGAAACCTGCCAACAGTAACTCAAGTAATTAGCACTGCGTCATGTTTTCGAACAGGCCCTATGTTTCTTCATAATAGAAGCGTTTGCTTAAATTGTGTGTTTGCTTAAATTGTCCTTATATAATGGTACGTTCAAACTTCTATGTTTCATTTTCTTATATTCAATTCGAAGACGAGTTTAATGTATTAACGGATGTAGGATGTAGCTGACCTTATATCAAAGGAAGTAACTTATACATATTTTTTATTATTTCATATAGTTTTATTAATAACTAGATTAAGGCCCGCGTATACGCGGGTATATTTTAAGATTTTATAATAAAAGCATGGAAAATATTAAACAAAATTTGAACATTTTTAAACGTAAACAAAATAATATTGAAAACCCGATAAAAAATATTTATCTGATTTGTTTTAGAGAAAGAAGAGATGATGAGAATGATGGAGGCGAGTGGCTGCTCTCCATGTCGTTGTGAGTTCTGTTCCTTCCATAAGATGTGTGTAGTGGCTTGGAACACATATCTAGCAAGGAAGAGAAGGAGCCGTGGCTGATTCTTGTAGGGGATAAAAGATATGCCTTCCATTCTTGACCTCCACTCTATAGAACGGTGTTGCTTTATCTCTATATTTCAGGAGCTTACGCCAAACCCATGAACCTCCTTAGTATATCCTGTTATTGACCAGAACGAGTTATTGCCAATGAGAAATGTCTTGAGCCAGCGAACTCAAAGTGATGGATTGGAAGACGCAATTCTCCAAACCATTTAAGGCAGCTGGCCGTATACGCTTCTTTGAGTGGTCGTAAGCTTAAACCTCCTCCTTTTTTTAGGCATACAAACTTCAGACGTAATTATCATATGTTTGTTTTTTTCACCCCATTGATTTTCTTTTCTTTATTTTTTCTACCAACTTCATTTTTTTGTCAAACGCTTGCTTAAAAACACTAGATTAAATTTTATTTTGGCTACGGGCCAAATAATCCTTGGCAACTCTGGCCTCGCTCACTCTTGAACAACTGCCAATTCTCCATTAACTTGGATAGAGAAAGAGGCGGTGGTCACACAAAGACGGATTCAGTGAACAAGCTTTGCTGGAAAGTTTATTGCCGGTAGAGTGTTGAGTCGAAACTCCCACTTAACTGAGTCAAAAGCTTTTGAGATATCAATCTTTTTTTTTGTCAACAGCATATATTCCTAAAACGGTTCGGAATCCCAAATTGATGGAAAAACGAGAAAGATCAAGATTTGAGAGTTTGAATAAACTTGCATGGAACACTTTGTAATCCGCACTTTGTATTTAATAATTTCAACACTTGCATCCAAAATTATCTCAGTGAGGAAGGGACAGTGATTCTACATCTCCTCCAACTCTGTGCTCTTCGTTTACCCTCTTTTCCCATACTTTAGTCACGGTCTATTCGTCTAATAAAAACAACTCTATCATCTACTAGAAGAGCTTTTTAGTGAACATAAAATTTATAAACAAAGAAGAGATTATACCCTAATAACGGAAGAATTATTTAGAGCAAACAAAGCAACTTTGCAACAGAGTTGGTCTCTATCATCTTTGATATCCTGAGCAAAACAATCATTTTTCTTTAGTATAAAACAAAACAATCATGTACATATCTTGAGAAAAAATATGTAGTTTCTTTGTGATGGATACTTGTTGGTTTTGTATGTCTTGTGATTTGATCATGAGGACTAAACACAAGACGTTGGACTTTATCTTTACCAAGTTGTATAAAAAGCAAAGGAGTGCTCTTTCATTATATCACGGGTGTGGGGGAAAACGGCCAACTCTTGGCAAATATGATATATGCTAAGTGTGTTCATCCGGACTCAAACCCTTGAAATTTTGAATATTTGTATTCAGATCAGATTGGCCGAAACCGACTTTAAAACAAAGCTTGTCAGTCAATCCCATTAAACCGTTAACGGCGGTGAGTTGGCTGCCAAGTGTGAATCTCTATTGGCTCGAAATAGTAAAACGGCATCGTATTAGTAAATTCGAAAACAAAATCTGAAATTTAGGTGTTGGTTTCATTTTGGTTTAATATAGTTAAAATGTCGTATTAGTTTTGGTTTTAGAAAAATAAAAACAAAAAACGAGGTTGTTTTGATTGAAATGTTAAATTACAGAAAATACAACAACCACGTCATATGAAGAACATAAACCTAAACCTATCACGACACACACAAAAAAAACAAAAAAAAAAAAATCCCCTTTGCCTTTGTTGTCGAGTGTGAAAGAAATAGAGAATTAGGGCTTGGTGTTCTTTGGAGGAAATCATTTGTTTAAGTCATAAATCGAAAGCATTTTTCTTTGGGAAAATTAGGTAAAAGGATCATATTTTTTTGTGGTGTTGTGGAACTAACCTTTTTTTTATTTAACTTGGGTATTTAGGTTTTATTTTAATATATAAATATATACAAAAATGATAAAATTAATAATCAATTTAAGTTTATTATTGGCTAATTTTTCCATTTTCTTTCCTAAGAAAGACATTTGCTCCATTCCTTGATCTTATTCTTCCTTTAGCTGTGAATCCGAAAAACAGAGAATATGGGAGAACTGAGGGTTTTTTGTTTGTGAGAATTGAGAAGAGAAACACCGAAGAGCTTTAGTTTTCTCTTCACCTTTCTTGCTTACTCCGCCTTCAACTTCTTACTCCGCCGGTGAATTCTCCACCACGAGAATTCGGTAAACTAATTGGAGAATTTCCTCAATCAATTGGATCTTCTGGTTTCTCATTCAAATCAATGGTCACTCCACTCTTTCCGATGTCACCAGAACTAGTCTTCAATGTCACACACAACCAAATTTCTTTCTCTTTACTTAAATAACCAATCAAACTATTCAATTGTTGATTGTTTGATACAATTACTGGGGGAGATTTGAACTGTCCAAACCAAATCATGAGCCAAATAGCTGATTCCCATATCAATAATACTCTGTTCCAAGCCATAGTCTTTTGAAACCATAACTTTTAGCTCTTCAAGAGTAGTATGAGATTCAAACGAAATTATCCTACCACATGTCTCTTTATCAACAACAAATCCCAACTATTGAGAATTGGTTTCCATATACCAAAAATCGTGTAGATCTGCAGCATATCCATTTTTCTTTTTCTTTTTTTTTTGAATTACCAGGAGGTTCTGGGCCAAAGCCCGTACATCCCCCTAGGCCCGAAACCATAGCATGTAATATTGGTTTCGTACCAAGCGGCACTCGATCCTGTGATCCAGTCGAGCTATAGCCAGTTGGTAACAGTATATCCATCTCTCATTGTCAAGATTAAGAGTTCAAAAGTTAGAACATGAAATAAAGATGTGTAGATCTAGGGTATTTAATTTGGAAATAAAGCAGAATACAAATTCTAGGTTAAGTGACCCAAAATATGATGTATATTAGCCTATTAGGTAAGCTAAACTGGTTGTCTAGACTCTAGAGTTATTAGAATTGTTTCCTAAATTATGTAATTCAGAATACATATATTAGATCAGGCAAATTGGAAATCTAGATTAGGTAAAGGGACTTTCTACGTAGGGGTAAGCCATATTACTTCTTCTTCAATAGCTAATCTTGATTAGGCAAGCCAGAATATGAATATTGAAACAGGTAAATCATACAATAATGTTAACAGAAAACAAATGTTTATTATTTTTAAAAATAGTTTAACATAAAATAACCATGATTCTTTACTTTCTTAGTGTTAGTTTGATTTTTTCTAATTTGTTTGAATGGTTTTTAGTCATTAAAATGTCAAAGTTAAAAAAAGTGTAGTTCCACAAAACCACAAAAAATGACCCTTTTAGCTAATTTTCCCTTTTTCTTTTGGATATATGGTTCGACTTTAGGGAACTAAAATTTCATCAATTCATTTTGAAGTAATTCACGCTTACAAGACTAAAACGATAACTAATAAACCCTCCAATCTACGCTTACAAGACTAAAACGCTTGAGAAGAGAATCCTATCAACTATATATATATATATATAGACTAAAACAATATGAAAAGTCATTTAAAAAAATGTTATATATAGATCTACAAAAAATATTATTTAGTAATAATAATAATAGAAAGAACATTTTGTTAGAACATTATAATAAAAAAAAGAACTAGAGAATAGGGGAATTTTGTTTACTTCTTATTATATTAAGTGACGAGACGAGAGCTAAAGGAATAGAAAAGAACGGGATAGGACAAGACATAAATTCCGCCTACCTCTAATTATATTTAGGGGCGGAACGGAAAAAACGGAAAAAAAAATATGAGAGAGGACTAGACAGAAAGGTTGAACGGCACATAATGAAGAGAAATATAATGTGACAAGATTGGACGGAATGAGATCAAAAGAGGCATAATGGGATGGAAAGGTACGGGATTTTGCCTAACCATAATTATATTTAGAGACGAGACAGAGACAAGATAAAATGGAAAACAACATAATAGGATAGGATAGGACTGGATGGGGCAGATAGAACGAATGGAACGGGAAAGAACGGGACAAGATGAAAAGGAACATAATTGAACAGAATTATGCATAACCCTAATTATATTTAGGGAACAAGACCAGAAGAAACGAAATGGGACATAACAAAATGGGATAGGATGAGATTGGACAGGACGGGATGGAAAAAAAACGCACATGATGAAAATGAACGAAATAGGACGAGGTGGAACAAGATGGTACAAAAGTTTTGCCTAACTTTAATTATATTTAAATAATATGTGTATCATATCTTTTAAAAAAATATTAAATTTGCAGAAATACAATAAAACTAACACAACCTGTGCAAAGGTGGATCACCCCCTAATATATATATTAAAAAAAAGTATTTTAAAGCCATTAATCAAATTTATAATTGACCAATTTTGGGAAATTTCTCAGAATAAATTTAAAAGTTGAAAACATGCCAAAAATATACATTTTTTTATTAAGATCACGAAACTGTATGGGAAGTTTCTTTCTCGACGAGGAGAAGAAAAGTCTTCATGAGTTCTGAGAAGACGACGAGATCGAGGTACTCACCGAGGCGCGTCTATTGCTGGTTGAAAACTATTTCCAAACCCCCTCCTGGGCCCGAGCTTGTCTTGGGCCTTCGAGAATTTCTGGCCTTCAGTTAACATCAGTGAACTATAAATCCTCGCTTCCTAAAGAAAGGCCTTCGTAAATCCATTGGAACAGGAGCTAATACGGCTGTGTGGAGTGATGCATGGCTTCCCGTCACCCCACCAACACAATTGGTGGGCAACAACGTCTACAAAGACCCCTACCTACTGGTTTACCACTTGATAGACCACAACACCATGGTATGGAAAGAAGACATCCTCCATCAGCTTTTCACGGAAGATTAGATAAAGGGATACGAGGCATTAAACCCAGTAGAGCCTAGCAAATGGACAAACTCATCTGGGCATATACGAAATCTGGGATTTACTCTGTTAAGACTGGCTACTTCTTAGCCTCACGTCTCAAAGAGGATCAGATTCCACAACAGGTTCTAGAACCAAGCACTACGGCGCTCAAAAGCAGAGTTTGGACGACAAAGACCACAAGAAAGATTAAACACTTCATGTGGCAGTCTATTGCTGGCTGCTTACCAGTCAAAAACAGCCTAGTCAACCGCCATTGCGGGACGGATCGGCTCTGCCCTCGGTGTGACGCTGCACCGGAAACAACTAACCATTTGTTGTTTGAATGTCCTGCAGCTCTACAAGTATGGAGCATCTCCGAGTTTCCGTCTTCTCTGGGTGTATTCCCGTGCGATACTCTTTACCGAAACGTTGACCATCTGTTCTGGCGTGCAAAAGAAGCCAAAGTACCAGAAAGCACGATAGCGAGATTTCCATAGATCCTATGGTACCTGTGGAAAGCGAGAAACGAAAAAGTTTTCAACAACAAAGACATAACACCTTCCAACTGGCCTGCGCTGAATCGGAAACATGGATAGTTGCACAACTGATTGACAACTCTGTCGACGAAAGCATTACCCCAAGCTCTGTTACCCACACAGATCAAATAGTAACGCTACCTCGATGTCAATCAGATGCGTCCTGGAGTACCGAAAGCAAATTTTTGGAAGCGGCTTCGTTATAGAAAAGGAAAACGGCGATCGTATCTTAGGAGCCTCAGCAGCTTATCAGGTGGCTTCACCTCTGCATGCCGAACTCGCTGCTCTGACATGGGCCATGAAGAAGGCTCTGCAAATAGGCATAACATCTCTCTCCTTTGAGTCAGATTGCCTGCAGCTAGTGAAACTTATTGACGATGAAGAGGATTGGCCCTCATTGGCCTCTGAGCTTGAAGAATTCTATTTCATACGCTCTTCTTTTATTTCCTTCTCACTTTGTTTTATCCCACGTCTTTTAAATCTCCGTGCCAATTGTCTTGCTAAAGAAGCACGGGCACGTGATATTTGTTTCTCTTATGTAGATCCCTCAATCCCAAGCTGGTTAGTTCATAGAACTAACTTGCTTAGTTAAATTTAATAAAACATAAGTGAGGTCAAATGTTCTTTCCCAATCTGAGCTCAACAAAGAAAATGTATTAAAAAAGTTTAATATGGTTCTTCCCATTTTAATTTTATCTAAATCAAAACAACGTCATTTTGATTCAGTCACTACAAGAAACGCGGGATTTAACGTCGGTTATTATGTGGATTACCGTCAGTTTTGAACTGACTCTAATAACTTGGAGTCAGTTTAGTAAATGACGTAACAATCGCCGACGTTAACTTTTTTTGCATCACTTTGAAAACTGACGTTTAGTTTGCGTCACTTCTATTTGCATCACTTTAAAACCGACGTGTAGTTTGCATTGCTTCAAAAGCGACGTGGAAAATTTGCGTCACTTATGTATGCGTCACTTTAAAACCGACCTATAACCATTTTATATTTAAAAAAAAAAAAAATTGAAACTCACAATATACTGAACAAAAACCAATAATCAATCAAATTTTATAGAGAGATCAAGTTTGTTCAACCATACACAAATACAATGTGTATACAAATTTTGTTCAACCATACATAAATACAATATCTATACCAAGTTTGATCACTGGTTTTCTTAGCTAATAGGTAAACCTCGAGAGATCACCAGAACACCATCTTCTCGATAAGATATATGAGATTTGACCTGAAAGCAATCACAACCAGCAAACCAGAAATTAAAAACACAGCAAGATCAAGGAACATACCATATAAGTTAAGAACATATGAAGAGAACATGTAAACACTTAAGTACAACTCTCTAAAGAAGCTTCTCAAACACATAAATAGCAAAAGATACGTTTGAGTCAAGAAGGAATCATAATTTCATTTCCTCTTAGAGATTAATCACAAACCTGTGTGAGTCTGTGACATGAACTCTTCATTTTCCACTTCCTAATTCTGGTTCAAGAGGAGGTGCAGCTATGGAGTCTTCACCTCCAGACATATTTATACCTGCAAAAAGATTGTTAATATAAGTAAATTTCAGAGTCCAAATCATCAGGAAATATAAATTTCAAAGTCATAACCTTCATATGAACCAAATGGAACCAAATGCTATAAACCGGAGGAATAATTGTATAACCTGAAAGTCCAACTGCCAAAGTTTGGATCTTTGTTAGTCCCTTGACCAAAGCAAGAACTGAGTAATCAAAAAGTGAGACAAGAACTTACCTAATGTAGAGAAAAATGCAAAACTGAGCCCATTCTCGAATCAGGGGCCGGATCCAATAGTTATGTGAGGAATTGTCCATGTTCATATAGATCTGCCAAAGTCAAAGTGACTATGAGTAAGCAGCAAATCAAAATGATGTGTAATGAAACTGAAATACATATAAAACATGCTCATTACCACACTTTCTGCCATGGCTACAATCTGCATAGCTCCTTGGAATTTTCTGAAACACAGAAAAAAAAAAATCAAACTCTTAATTAGCAGTTTCATCTACTTCCATCTACCATGAAATGATACTAAAGCAACAGAAGAACATACATGAACAGATTTGATAACAATGGAGTAGTGATTACTCTATGAAGAAAACATGTAATTCTAAGTTCATCAATTCAAAATTCAGAAGCCCTGCAGATTTACAAATTTCATAACTACAGAAAGAGCAAATGAGAACATAATACCAATCAAACCGAATTACGAAGGTTGAAAACTTACAGTGTTCTGAAATCTGAATTGCAGAAATCAAGTCACGTCACCTCCGAAATTGAGAATTTTCGCCGAAACCCCTTAACAAAAGATTATTCACAAATCACAAATTGAAATTCTCAAAAAGCTATAATTAGGCGGATCAATCGGAAACAAAACTAAACCCAACGAAATATCTACCTTATTAAGAGCACTTTGAGAAGAGAACGACGAATTTGATCGGAGAATGACGAATTGACGAATGGTGCCTCATGATCCAAATTTCACTCCAATCTGGAGATTTCGGAGTAGACAAAGAAGATCAGACGAATTCGCATATGAAGATTCAGATGCAAAGGATCGAGAACGATTGAAACTAAAGGATCGAGAATGACTGAAATTTATGGGGAAATCGAATTCGCAGATGCAAAGCGAGAAAAATGATTATTTCTGAAATGTTAATTTTTTTCTATTAATTTAAATGATAACAGTAAAATGAATGGATTTTACGTCACTTAACATTTTAACGTTAAGTTACATCACTTTATCTTATTTGCTGTCGGTTCTTAAACTGACTTTATTTAACTGACGTTAAATCCCGTATTTTTTGTAGTGAGTTATTCGTTTATTTTTTTATTTTTTTTGTTTCAAAACATTATAAATGACATTGTCTACCATCTTGTGGAATGAGAAAATTAGAGAGCACCTACACCTAAATTATCGTCAACAAGTGAAAACAGGGGCGGAGCCAGTGAATGAGCTAGGGTGTCAAATGACCCCCACTAATTCATAACTTTTTGATTTAATATAGACATATAACTGAAATATAACTGAAACATTGATGAGTTTTTATTAGTTTGACCCTGTTAATTATAGATCTTCCAAATTTTGACCCCCATGAATAATATTTCTACCTCCGCCACTGAGTGAAAAGAATACAATGTATCGACTCTCCCTCCAAACCACAAACTTGACACAGTGGATAATGAACACAATAAATTTAAACACTAATTCAATATTCCTTATGTCCTAATATACTGTATAAGCACAAAAATAAAATAAAAACTACTTTAAGAAAATAAAATATAATTTAACCAGTCATGGAAAAAAAAAGCTATAGAATAGAATTAATCACACAATATCTAATAAAGTAAAAGTTGCATTAAAATGTGAAAACTGCATATATTTTGAAACAAAAAGTATTTTTAAAATTGCTTATATATTAGGACAGAGGGAGAATTATCCAACTAGGAAAATATATTGATATGGGATAAGATCATCGATCATATTCATATATAGTAAAAAAAATATCATTTCTAATGTTCCAAATGTGAAAGAAAATACTTTGTGTTGAGTACAATGAATGAAGAGGTGTGGCAAATTCTCATTGATCACTATATGGGAAAATTTATTTGAGATAGCTTGGAAATTGGAATGGTGACAAAGAAAAGATGGGTTTTATCTCTTTCACTGCAAGATATATGAAAAGGTACACCATTTGTGAGTAAAAATTACGGATAATAATTATAATCGTAATATTTACTCTCACATATCTTATAATGTGAAAAACAAAAATCCTTCATCAGTATGGGATAGAATTAAAATTCCCATTTTTTCTCTTTTATTCATTTTTTTTCATCATTCATGTTGATCGTGTAATGGCTGCCATTTACAGCCATATATATATGTATATAAAACACAAACCGATTCGATATTGATAACAACATATTCTAACAAAATCTATCGCTCGTTTTCTCATTCTCCCTGCAATTTTTTTTTTCTCTCTCTCTTTAATAGTCTCTCCAGATCTCAATCCAACTATGTGGCCCTCCAAGATAGAACAACTACAAACTTTTTATGTCCAAGACAGAGCTTTATTCGCTAAGTTGGTTCTACAATTCTCAAGATCCCCATTTGAGTCACTTCTTGTCATGACCACGTGACTTTGGCTTGAAGATTTTGGCTTTGAAAACATCTTCTCCATCATCCTGGCTCTCCGATATCTATTGATTGTGGATTTTCGCTAATGAGGCTGTCTCGTGCTTGTGCTTCCGGTGCCTTAAGTCTTCCGAACCTCCAATGGATCTCTCAATCAACGAGTGGCGGACTCAAGACAGGACTCAAGACACTGGAAGCAGGAGACAGCCTCATTAGCAAAATCCACAATAGATGGATCTCCGAAAGCCAGGATGACGGAGAAGATGTTTTCAAAGCCAAAATCTTCACGAAACAATATGGATAAAACTGCAATGAAGGTGTTCACATTTCAGTGGACAATGGTGACTTTCCAACAGTGGTCAGCAACAAACACAATGGAGATTTTTGCTGACCGTTGCTATTCATGTTTTTGTTGGTGGAGCTTCCATTGTCTTTTGACATGAAACACCTTTAACACAGCTTTCTCCAATTCTTCCATGAAAAGACTCTTCAGCTTCCGACACTAGAAACCTGTAAGAAAACATTAGCAATGTGGTTTAGTTATTATTCGTCGCGATGCAATTAACATTCAAGTCCCATAGACCATTAGGGTAGGGATGAGGATAAATTGTTGTTATTCTCAGAAACGATATGAGGCATCACGTTGATGCTCTTGGAAGTGGAATGTGAGAAACCGGGAATGTTGAAACGACGAAGGTGTTTGGTGATGTAGAAGGGTGATGAAGAAGATTGATAAACTTGTTGAAAAATACTTAAGCAAAACAAACTTAATTTATAGGTGAAATTGTTTTCAAAGTTATACACAAATATACCAAAATATGTTCATTTTATATTAAGAATTATATACATGTATATTAAAAAATGTAGAATATAGATAAACATCTTAAAGATTATCCAATAAAAATGAAAGAAAATATATAATGAAATAGGATATACAGAAAGGACATCATATATATATATAGTAAAAAATATGTATGTTGTAATTATAATTTTTGATATGTTCAAATCTAAAAACATTATGATTTGTATTGCATACAATACAATGAATAAAGAGATGTGGCAAATTTTCATTTGACCACCTTCATTAAAGAAAACTTTTTGTTGTCTGATTATAGTTAGAAATATAAAGCAAAAATAATTGGATTAAGTATTATAATTCACTTGTCATATACTCCATCCGCTTCTTATTAGTTGTCGTTTTTAAACATGTATATGGATTGTATCTCCATGTATTTAATTCAAAAACAGGTCCAGCTACATTGTAAATACATTTTCTGAAAATGATAACTAATCTAAAACGAAGGGAGTATCATTTTATATCCATTTACAACAAAGCATGTTTATCTATAACTAATACTAATTTCTTTTTTCTGTAACTAGGTTTTTAACCCACGCTATGTGCGGGTCTGTTTTAATAATTTTATTTAATACACTGATAAGGATAATAGATATACAAAAACAAATATTTTGTAAAAATGTATTTCAAATGTAATTAACTATTTTCTGTTATTTGTATTTTTTATAAAATTATTTATTTTATTAGGTAAAATGATAACAAACCAACTGAAATGGAGAAAATGTAGGTTACATTTTGATTTTACCTCAATTCACATATTATTTTTTTTGGTAATGCAACAGGAGACAAATGTCCCCCGCGGCCCCTCTCTTTACTCTAGGGTTTACTACTTTCAAGGACATGTCGAACATGCGCTTCATCGCCTCTCATCTCTTCTTTCTCTACCTCTCTGTTCCATGTCTCGTCTCTTCCATTTACTCGCCGAGGGCCTGCACAAACGGTAGAGCATGTGGTTTAATTAGATACAAAGAGCAGAACCTTACCAGCCCTTGACATATGAACGAGAAAACCTATCCTTAACAGGATGGGACTGACTTTCATACCTTCTATAGAGAAAAGAACCTTGCTCGCTTGGCCAAGCTCGATTCTATGCTCGGCCTAATCTTGTAGTTTGTGAGTGAACATGTGTGATTTTACTGGTTTCTTCTAAGAAAAGGTACGCTTTGAGCTGGTTCCTGACTAAGGATAGCTGTTACCGAGTAGGAGTACATTAGATGTTGATCCTCCGGATTTATTAGACTAATATGAAAAAAATTACACAAGAACTTGTCTAGGACGCATAGTCCCAATTTCGTCCTCCCACAAGATCAACTCTAAAGAAGAGGGAACAACATCAAATAAATGGAAACCTAAAGGCAAAGTAAAATCCAAGTTCGCCAGACCATCGGCGAGACGGTTCGCTTCGCGGAACATATGAGAAACACGGACTATTCAGTCTTTTGATAGAAAGCCTTGGCACAACCGTACCAGGAAACATAAGGGGTGCAAGTCATTCACCCCTTGCCTCAAGAAACCCGCCACCAACTCCGAACCGACCTCCAGCGTCAGCCTTGGAACCCGCTTCTCCCAAGCGATCACCAACCCGTAGTAAACACCCTAAAGTTCAGCCAGTGGCGCGGTGCAGTGACCAATGTTCAGTGAGAAGCCTCCGCACCAGTGTTCTCAATTCAATACAACTATCATTTTATTTTACCTAATTAAAATATTAATTTATTTAATTTGGATAAATAATGTTTGTCTATACCAACTTGTAGAAACCTCGGAAACTTGTTAGAAATTTTGATAGTTACTTCCATAGTTGTTAACAACGTGCAAAAAAAAAAAAAAATAGTTACCTCCTTCATAGCATGCTGATTTAAAATTTGGATCTATTGTTATACTGTGTTACAATTTCGTTAAAATTTCCTTGTCGTATTAGTTTGATGATTAGCATCCTTAGTTATCTTTGTTTGACAAGATTCAAAAAAATGTATGCTAAAAGGGCCAAAAAAGTTTTTTTTTTTTTGCCTTAGGCTCTATGGAGAATTGAGCGGGGACTATTTACTTATATTGTGTTTAACCAAAATAATAAGTACTTACCTTACTAGTAAAAGCTTTTAGATACACTCGGAAGATTTTGGGTTAGCATCGCCAAAATATTTAAAATGAGCATAAATTATACTGTAGATTTTTGGGGAGTACAATTGCATAAGAAAAAAAATCAATGCTGTCAATAGAAACAAACTAAAGGTAACACACAAGCCATGAATGAAATAATTCAATTACAAAATAGAAACAAAACCGACACATAATATCCTATGGACATTTCGGTTTTCAAGATTTACTTTGAAAAAAAAACCAAAAATTAAAAAATTCCATAAGTTAATAATCTTCATAAACTAAAAATTACAAGAATTTATACTGAAGCAAGAAGTAAATACAAAAGCAAGAGAGAATTTATACTGAAGCAACCTAAATGAGAATCAAACATAAATATTGAAGCAAGAGTTTGAAACAAGAAGCCAAACTCAAGAGATAAATACAAAAACGAAAATTAAAGAAGTAAAACAAGCAAAGCAAATGGGTCTTGGGATGGGGTCATTGAACTAGAGAGACTCTATGACTAATCTATGATGCTCAAACAATCAAGTGAATGATAATCCTTAGGCAAGAACACATTAAACAAGACTAATCCACTTCATGGAACTAATCACTTTGCTAATTACAAATCTCAAACTAATCATCATTAGTGAAATTCGAAATTAGCAAGCATTATAAACAAGTTCTATCAAGCCAATAAACACCTTAAACAATCATTATCATGAGCTAAGAATGTAAATCTCTTGATTTAGTTGGTTGGGACATTTCATCAAACACCTTGTGGGTGTGAAATGTCCTTTGATCTAAATCACTTTTCTCAAAGTTAATCTAGCATTAAGATCACTAAACAAGAAAGGATATAAGCAATCTAAGCCTAAGCATCATCAATCAATCATTAAATCTCTCTAAATCTAACCCATCCCTAAACCCTAAAACAACTACTCCCTAATCATGATTAAATCAACTAGCCCAAAGAAAAGGGAGTTGATAATCATGATTAGGAAGATGAAGGGAGAAACAATGATCAAGTAAACACTCTCAAATAGATTAAACTCATAAAAGATCCAAATTTTGATTAAGAACAAAGGGGAAAGAGTTTTTAGTCTAAGAGAAAGAGATTACAAGATGCCTAAAATAATAGGACTTTAATCTATTTATACTTGGAGACTCCAAAACCCTTGGTCAACTCATTTATCTTGACTTTTCTTGCTTCCCAATTGGTTTAGACTCCAAAGATTGTGATTTAATCCCGGTTTGGTACAGATGGATAGTGGTCAAAGCTCAGTCAACGCGGGTCAACTCGTCCTCTTGGTCAACACTCAGCTGAAAGGCGAGAAACAGGTTTCTGAACCTGTTTGACATCCTGGTTGCGATCCTGATTCTTTTAGATCTTCTTCAACTCTGATCTCCATACTAGCTCCAAACTCCTCAAAAACACCTAAATACAACTCCAAATGCATAATGTATGCAATGTATGCTCTAAATGGTATGAATGCATACAATGGAAGGTAATTGACCTAAAATGAGTGAAATGAGTGATGCAAGTATGCAAATATGTATGAAATTATGTCTAAATGATGTAAATATTGAGTACATCAGTAAGCTGTTTGAAACCGATATGGAGAATTGTCTCATCCACAACGTCACTCTGGGTTAAGTGGATTCACCGGTCGCTCATCCATAAGGGGTCGTTCTGGTCAGTAAAGGAGACGCAGTCAGGAGGGTCTTGGATGTGGAGAAAAATCTTGAAATACAGAGACTTAGCAAAACCTTTTCATCGAGTTGAGGTTTTTGATGGGGAAACAATATCTTTTTGGTTTGACTACTGGAGTCCGCTTGGACGACTATACGAGATTACAGGCCCTCGTGGCTACATCGACTTGGAACTACAATCTGATGCAACTGTCGCTTCAGCTCTTACGCGAAATCGCAGAAGACACTGGATCGAAAATCTAAACAAAATAGAGGAAGAGGTTCAAAAGATAGTGAGAGTAGGGAGGTCTGGAGCTGACGTTCCTTTATGGAGAGTCTCTGCACAAAAATTCAAGTGTCAATTCAGTTCTGCAGGGACATGGAATCAGATAAGAGAAACTTAGCCTGCAACTGACTGGTATAAGTTCGTTTGGTTCAAACACTCAATGCCTAAATATTCATTCTTAACTTGGCTAAGTGTTCGAAACCGTCTTGCCACTGGAGATCGAATACGGAGTTGGGGTCAGGACAGAAAATAGATTGTGTCTTCTGTGGAGATCAAGAAGAAACACGAGACCATCTATTCTTCTCTTGCTGTTATTCAGAGAAAATTTGGAGAGACCTTATGCGAAATCTGCTCGCCAATGATTACTCAGCGGACTGGGACCAGCTTGTTCAACTCCTCCATCAGCATTCAACAGACAGGATCAAAGTGTTCTTATTGCGATATTCTTTGTAGGCCGCTTTGTACCACATTTGGCGCGAGCTTAACTGTCGTCGGCATGAAGAGGCCGCTTCTCCAACTACACGGCTACTCAAGCTCATCGACAAAAATGTAGGCAATCGCTTGAGCTCAATTCGATCCTTGGGAGACTGTGAGTATGAACAGGGGATGCAAATGTGGTTTGCTACAAGACCTCCGTGAAGGCCAAGGGTACTTCAAACTTTTATCATGTTTGCTTAAACTCTCTCTCGATTTAATGTTGAATAAATTTAACATTCATTTAAAAAAAAATAAATAAAATAAATAAAAAGATGTTATTCGTTTGATTATTTTTAATTAACAACAATCTTGTTTGAATTTTTATTAATATTTGTTTCTCGTGTTTTAGGTATTGGATACTGTTTGGTTGTAAGATGGCCGTGTTGTCTTTGAAACAGAGATGGAATTTACTATGAAAATAAATTTTGAGCTTACGGAGCAGCTGCAAATAATGGAAAAAAAAATCATGGTATCTAACTATCTATGGGGGCATGAAGTTGACAATCTACGAACATAACTTGCTCCTGTTATAGTAGGCCGCCAGTTTTTTTATATACGTGTCTAGGTGGATAATATGGGATGAATTATAACAATATGAATGACAACAAAAAAATTTGGGTACTCATAATACAAGTTACATCCTTATGTACTTTGACACGCATGTAATAGTTTTGTAATGATTAAGGTCTTTGGAAAGGATATATGGGGTTCGAATCAGAGAAGAAACGTGGCTTGGATCTTCAATGAAATCTGCGAATTCGGTAAAAGAATGAGATGACGTTAAAATAGCCCACTTTGCAAAACTCGTCTGGTTTGTGGGTATGTATCAGCTCTAAATTGAAGTAGTTCCCCTGCTATCAATAATGCATTTTAATGATATCACTTAATTTACTAAATTATGTCATATGTTTATCCACAAAGTCCAAATGTCAGTAGATTTCTTTCTTAATTACTTCAGCATGAATATTTTTGTTCCGACAACTTTTGAAGCTAAAAGCAAAGGCTTATTCGTTTCTTCAGATCTTGATTGGTAATGGTGAAGACACCTTCTTTTGGTGGGATCCGTGGACTCCTTTTGGACCATTGATTCACTACATTGGCTGTGATGGACCTACTTCAATGGGCATTCCTTTATTCTCAACAGTGAGTGACCTTATTATATCTCAGGGGTGGAGATTACCTCCGGCCAGGTCAGAGAAGCAACTAAACTTTCATGCGTTGTTACTATTCTGCAGGTGTCGGATTTATGTGATCAAACGGTATGGATCATTGACGGTGTTACTCAGGACTCTTTCTCCTCTCGTCAAGTTTGGAACTGCATAAGGGAAACCAAAGCAGAGGTTTCTTGGGCGCAGCTCCTCTGGCACAAAGCGAGGACCCCAAAGCATGCCTTCTCGGCGTGGCTCTTTGTTCTAAACCGCAACCCAACTCTTGATCGGGTTACAAGTTGGGGTTGTGATGTAGAACAAACCTGTCTTCTTTGTGGGACATCGGATGAATCTAGGGACCACTTGTTCTTCGCTTGCCCCTTCTCTCTTCAAGTGTGGCAGGAAGTACTCCTTAAGCTGAGTATTTCTTCTCCTCCTTCCCAATGGGACGCTGTGCTTCAATGGCTTCCAGTGGCTTCTCTCAATAGGGATCGATCTTTAGCGGTACTGCAAGCCTGGCAAACTTGTCTTTATGAAATTTGGGCTGAAAGAAATCGCAGATATCATTTGGGCGTCACGTTTCCAGCGAGGAAAATCATTTGTTTGGTCTTCTCTGTGGTTCACGATCGGGCTCTTAGTCTCGCCCTTCAAAATCCATCAAGACAAAACCTTTTATCTTGTTGGTCCTAACTTCTTTTTGGGCTCCACCCATTTTCTCTTTTGGGCCTCGGCCTTCTTCTAACTTATGTATCCCTTAATTCAAGATAAGTAACAGTATTATTATTATGAATTCAAGCAAGTCTTTTATCAAAAAAAAATATTTTTCCTTTCCACTTTAGCCTTCTTCGGACACTATTTTGACCGTATAGGTGAAACTAAATACTTGATATTTTAGAAAAATTTGCGTGATTCCGGCAGTATTGAGATTAACGTCTACATAACCATTTGATTCAGTATATTAATTAATCTCATGATGGAAAGTTTGTTTATTTGGTTTATTTGTACACGTAGTCATATTCACTATTGTATGATCGTTTAAAGAAGAAAAAAATAGTCGTTGTTGTCAATAGAAAATAATAGTCATATTCACTATTTGGTATACTAAACCAAATATCAAATCATTCATAAGCATAAGCATGTAGTAAACAATAACAGTAACTCTGGAAAAAAAGACAAAGATGCCAGAAATTATACAAGGCATATATCAAAATGAATTAAACTGTTTAGTTTTATAAATATAGTATTAAAAATCAAAAGATAAACAAATGAATTGACAAAAAAATACAAAAACAAAATGAGTTGAATAATATTTTGAATTATGTTTGAAGAATAAACTCAAATTTTAGTTTTAAAAGATTATTTATACCCGCGCAAGACGTGGATAACCATCTAGTTAATTTTTTTTTTAACATTAGTAATCTAATCTTTACTAATTTAAAACACCTATTTGGGGCCTCTCAAGGCATCCACTTCGGATTTCCCAAAGCAGCTCTCCCGTCCTGCCACGTCACCGCCTTGCCACGTCACCACAGTAAAATGTTAAAACGGATCGGGCCGCCGTTCGATTTAAGCCCACACAAACGCTGTAAGCCCATAGAGCTAATTCTTAACCCCAGAATCTCAATCGATTCATATTCTTCGTTGCAATCTTCGTCTTCGAATTCTTCTTCTTCCTCCTTCAATCGATACATCGCTTATCGTTACTCCTCTTCAATTTCCACTCCCCTCTTCAATTTATGGTACCTGTAACCGCAATCCTCGCTCCCCGATCCTATAATACCCAAGAACTTTCCAGACAAAAGATGCATCTTACTTTTCAAGCTCATCTTCCCCGTAAAGCAGAACCAAAAAATTTCTGATGGCCTCTACAGCTCCATCGTCCTCTGTCAAACTGATGACTTTCCAGATTCTCGAAAAAGTCGACGGCCAATTCTGCAACGACGAGATATTGGTATGGCTTCTTTTGAAATCCTAGATTTCATTCTCCATTTCTTCTCTTCTCTTACTCAGTATTGTTTTGTTTTCTTCCTTGGTTACTTCTTACCCTTCGCTTCTGATCGACTCATCTTCTTCTTTCGTCTCTCTTTTTTTTTTTTTTCAGAAATCCAGGTCTTGGTCCGATCGGTTTCCGGAACAAAGCTCGAGAGCCTTCCTTCCACTGCCAAACCGCTCATTTTCCAGGTCCTCGACCAAATCAAAGGTCAGTTATGCAACGAGGAGGTGATGGTTCGGCTTCTGCACTTCTCTCTACACCTCTGCGATCTCTTTCTCGATTATGGTCTCCATGTCTCTTCATCAGAATGATTCATCGTCATTCAGTTAAGTGTGTGTCGATCCCCTTTAAAATATATAGATTTGAGTTTTATGTTTGATGTTTAAGAATGGCGTATTATTGAATTTATATTTGGGTAATCTCGAGTCATTGTTCGGTTTACAGAGTTGCTTAAATCAGTCACAGATCTCAGTTGTTAGATTAACCTCTGATTAAATTGATATTGAGATTTCGGATAATTTCTTCTTCTTTGAGTTTATGACTATGAAAACTTACTAGGATTTTGAATTCGTGTTTGTTTCCTTGGTGGTTTTGTTGCCGATTATGAAGATTCAAAGAGGCTGTGAAACAATAGAGGCTCAGGTATTCTCTCAAAGGTAACAAATTCACATGTTTCCTGTTCAGTTCCTTTGTTTTTGTGTATAGGTCGTTTTTATTACAGATTTTTAGTAATGCAAACTTCTCTAATTTGATGACTTTGCTAATTAGGATTAATTTGATGAGGCTGCAGTACAAGCAATTCAAAGAGGAACATCGGAACATCTGATGAACTCTGTAAGTCTATTTCTGGTTATTTTGTTATTGAATGAACATTCATTGGGTTGTCAAGAGAAATAGTGTGGACTTAATGTGTGGATCATGTATTATATGCTAATGATTAACTTAATGTTCGCTTGAATGCTTGATAGATATCGATAACGCCATGCTGCCACCGTGGATCCCTTCTTATAGCTGTTATGAAGTCTCTTAAATGGTTTTCTATTATTGATGTTAGAATTTCATATCAAACGAGCTACTTTGAAGTGGGGAAGGAGAGGAGACGATCTCGGACCGTGCGGTCAACCACAGCCTTCAGAGCGAGCAGCGGAGTGGCGTGGTTGTGAAGATCCTTGCGTTACGCTCTCTCCATAGAGCATAAACGATGACTTGCAGCAGAAGCTTCATCAGAGTAGTCGTGTGGACTGACGAAGAGATCGTGGGGAGGTCCAGGGCATCTAAGACTGACGTCATGAGGGAAGGCATATTCCGTCTGCTCACCTGAGAAGCAAAATAATGCCACAGCGAGCTTGAGAAAGGACATTGGAAGAATAAGTGGCCATGCGACTCTTGGGCCGAGAGACAAAGAGGGCAATTATCAGAAACGTTCGTTCCCCAGCTTAGAAGGCGATCCCGAATACTTAAAAGTTAAAACAAAGAGTGTATGTCAAATGTATTCCGAATAAAATTAACGTCATGTCAACTTCTTACCACCGAACTCTGTCACATTGTTTATCACACCTGATTGTTAAGGATTAAGAAAACACAATTACAACAATAAGAAACAATATAAAAAGAAAACAAAAAATACCAAATAAATGAAAAAAAGATAAGATTAGTTCCAGAAAAGTTTTAAAGTCACGTTCAAACCGAGAACTGAATTAAAAGTTATAGGGTTTACATTACGTATCGTCATCGAAGGCAAACCTAATGTCACTGAAATTAATTTAATGTTTCATCTAACGACTTGTGATCAAGATATTTAAAAATTTATGATCGCAATTTTAAATCCAAAAGGAAAAAGGCTTCGCTGTTCAATGCTGTTTTCTTAAAATATGCCAATCACAAGTTTAAATCATGTAAGTTACTTGAATATAAAATTTGCAAGTTTACCCATATACATTACACATGCTATATATAAATGTCGCAAAGTACCCACCTTTTTGTCTTTAAGATTATCAGGCCAATGATGGTGGGTGAAGCTAATGACAATAAAATGTTGATGGTAACTAACTATAAATGTTCAGATTTCTCTTGGCACACCATGGAGATAACATCATACCCATTATTATTTATTTTTTATGATTTGATACTAAGAATGCAACAACTCTCACCTATATATATGACCTATATTTATATGTTACCGAAGCTTCTAGAACATTAATACATTTGACTTTTTAACAGTTTTTTTTTTTGGTAATGTACTTTTTAACAGTTTAGAGGTTGTCTTATGAGCATTTTAAAATATGTAAATAATTTATATACTTAAATACAAAATTTTGTAATTACTGTAAGCAAATAATTTTTTTATAACAAAATCCCCGGGCGTAGCCCGGGATATCCTCTAGTATACAAATATGAGAATTGTTAAAAGACAATTCTACCACTTATTTAATTACACTCTCTCTCTATTTTTTTAGGATAATTTTTTAGAATTTTTTAGACATTATTTATTGTTCCACACAGATAAATTTTATACATTTTTGATGCATTTTTTCAGTTTTATATATAAACAAAAGTTTGATCCAAAGTTTTTTTAACCAATGATGCAAGCGACGTCGTATAATTGTCATAAATGTTCTTGCCGACGCGAGTCCACGTCGGCCCAAATCAACAAACACGGGCCCATTTGGTGCTATGCCAATTACTTACACTACTCCACTAGGACAGTACACGTGACGGGACAGCCCCTCGTTGACTCTTTAACGTATTCGTATCTGACGCCACGTGGATATATCTAGTTGTCAAATCTGACGGTGCAAAAAAGACGATAGACTCCACACCGCGTAAGATGATGATTGGCATCTCCGTAAATTTCTGCACTAATCTGCCCACTTTCCAAAGCAAAAACCAAATCTGTAAATCTTCCTCTATAAAATCCCGATAACCGACGATTTCGATAAGACTCAAAAGAAAGAAGAAGAAAATGATGATGAAGTCGTTGATTTGTCTCTCTCTCGTCCTCCTCCCTCTCATCTCCGTCGTGGAAGGCGGTCTTCTCGGTGGATGGAAGCCGATCAAGGACGTATCGGATACGAACGTCGTTGATCTCGCCAAGTATGCGATTGAAGAGCATAACAGGCAATCGAAGGCGAATCTGGTGTTCGAGAAGGTTGTTCAGGGGAAGGAGCAAGTGGTCTCCGGTAAAAAGTACGATCTGACCATCGCGGCGAAGAGTTACGGCGGTGCGTCGAAGAACTACCAGGCCATCGTGCTTGAAAGGGCGTGGGAACATTTCAGGAACCTTGAATCGTTCAAGGCATTATAGATCACTTTGGTATGTTTTTCTTTTTTTGTACTATTATCGATCTCGATCGGGATATTAGGTTTGGATGGTTTGAGATTTTGACATAATTGTGTTTGTGTTTTGTTGTTGTTTTTGGAATAAGAAATAAATCAGAGATGTGTGTTTGAGATTCATTATGAGATATGTTCCTGGTTGGAGCTATAATTTGAATTAGACTAGCAGCAAATTGTATTTTTCTATCAATTTTCATAAGCGGCTTATAGTTCTTGATTTTGTTATTCGGATTTGTAGTTATCGGTGGATAAATGCGACGTTATGTTCATTGGAAAATTTTGTTTGACATGGGTTTTTCTACATATTTTTCATATGTTCTCTGCTTTTTCATTGTTGGATGGGAAGAACTAGTGTCATATCTTTGAAGAACTAACTGATGTAAATCGAGAAGATTAATGATTTGTGGTTGGTCAATGATACTCTTAAGTTTTCAATAAAACATGGTCATACAATGACACACACACTCTGGACCTATTAATTATTGGTACTAGATACACATGCTATTTTGTGTATTGAGTCTGTATGAGGCCTCAAGATGCAGCCGGATTCTCCAGAGTTGTTTTTCAATGTCACCATCCAAAGTGACTAAGTTACATGATCCGGTTCTGCCATAACTTTTCTTATGACGCATATGAGCCTTGCTTCTGTCGCACTAAGACTTATCTATCTTAGTTTCTCCCTTTTTTTATGTGTTATTGTTGTGATCAAAGTGGATGCTTAATTCCCTTTCCATGTGTATCTTCCATGTTTAATTTAATGAAATTAATAGTTTGACCCCAAAAAAAAAAAAAAATCACGTTCCAAGATGCGTGATTTATGCTACTAGATTAGAAACAAATAGGTGTGATGATCATAGATGTAAGAGCAATCTCAAAAATTTCTTCTTAGGCCCAGTTCGTTTGCTCATCCAGCTGATCCATCTGGATGAGGCAGTTGGATGATGTTCGTTTTTTACAAAAAATGAGCATCATTCAAATGATCCATCCAGATGGATCAGATCAGCTGAGATTTAAAAAATTTAGGCTAAATTGTTAATAACCAGCTGATTCATCTAGCTGCTTCGAAATGAAGCATCTGGCTGAACCATCTTCATTCTAGAAAATCAAATGACAAACATATCCTTAAAAATATATTTACAAAAGAATAAAATTATAAAAAAAAATTTCTTAAACGAAAAAAAAAAAAATTATCAAAACACCAAATTCACTATTGGAAGCCCATTGGACCAATATAGCCCATTGGACCAACTTCTAAAGATGTTAAGTTTTGTACTACTACAACTCATGAAATATAATACGAAGGAAACTTTTCGACCAAGAAAAAATCAACCAAGAAACTACATCCTGCCGTCCATCTTTGTTGGTTGAAAAAGCGTGAAATTTTTAGTTTATTGATAAACAACATCTAAAGTTTACTTTGTCCTATTTAAAAAGAAAAAGGCTTTAAGCCTTGAATGGTGAACGGACCAACGACGGTCCATATATCTAAGTGATTCCCTCACAATACAATTTGTCATTCAACATTAGTATTAATGTCTTGTATTTTATAACTTAAAATTATAAAAAGTGTAATGAACCACAAGCGGTTCATTTTTGTGAAGAGAAGTGATGGACCACTAGCAGACCATGACACACTCCAAATTAGATGTATTTCTTCGACTATACATGTATTTCTTCTTCTTTTTGTCTATACTATTAAACAATTATTTACTTTTGATCTATAAAAAATAGATAAGTCACATATTATAATAATATATATATATGAAATTAAATATATTAAAACAAAACACATAAAACACTAAATAATGTTTCTATGATAATAACTATTTTAAAGTAATAACTTTAGACTAACTAAAATTTACATAGAAATAAATAAAACCTAGTATTTTGGATTGTCTAAAGATATTATTGAGAAATTTTAATTTTTAAACAATTTTCTTAATTTAAAATTTATAAAGAGCCTAGTTTTATTATTTTAGTTATACAAAATAAAATAATAATTTTTTATTTTATATAATTATTACAATTATATACAGTGTTTTGAACCGCTTTATATCCGGTTTTTCCATTCAAACATAATTTTGAACTGCTGGAATTACTAGATCCGCTCGATCCGCACTTGATCCGCTCAATTCACTCGATCCGCTGGTTCCACTTTTGTCACACTCAATCCGCTTGATCCGCAACGCTCGATCCGCTTTCTCCATTCGAAGCCTTATTTGGAACAAAATCGACCAAGTTTATTTGAAGTGAAAGGGTGATTATATGGGAAAAGAATAGTGCATGGACCCCTTCATTATTGCAATATGCCAATATTTAATTTGCATACACTTTATTTGGTCAATCTTTCATTGCTCCCATCTCCACTTCCTTTCTCTTTCTCTAACATACTTTTAATGTTTTCTTTTATGCTTTTCTAAATCCACTTACGTATTTTATTTCATTATAGCCATTAGCCAGCATATGTTTTGTGAAGGACACACGTGCGGGTTTCAACTTCAGACGTAGATAGGGAAAAAAAAAAGTAAAAAGGATAACGTTTTGACATGTAAAAACTAAAAACACTTGTCTACATTCTTTGACATAAAAATTAATCATTAGTGTTCCTTAATCCCACACCCGCACATTCTTTTTAGAGCTGTCTGAATGAAGACACGCATGTAGTTTTAATCAACCTTTGCAATTATTACTCTTATGCATTCAAAATGAGATTGGATCCACCTTTTCTTGTTTCTTTGGCGGCATGGTTACTCTTTCTCGGGTGTAGTGATTAAGTGATGTGTGTGATGGTGACTTTTGTATGGCTAGACGAGTGTTGAATTTTGGATTTCCGTTATTGGGATTGATAATTTGCATAATTAGCGAAATGACTAATTGTCAAAAGACATTATTTACACGTGTAGGTAACTAGGAGATGACCACAACTGAGTTGACAAATTAATAATTAAAAAATTCGCTTAACCAAAAAACTTTGATGTATAGCCTGACATCATATGAATGTACTCCCATTCCTTTTTTTTTTTTGGTTTTATGTATTCCCATTCTTTTTTTCTTTTTCTTTTTTTTTTTTGTAAAAGGATATGTGTACTCCCATTCTTCTTAAGTTGAGATGTCGTTTTATATCTTCTTCGCCACCATTACGTGCAAACCTAAACATTTATCCAAAACAATTTTTCTTCTTATTATATAAAGATGAATGCGTGCGACGTGGTTGCGACACATAAGATTTTTATAATTTATAGGATCGCGACATGTGTCACTTTTAATATTACATCCGTTAAGATCGTGACATGTGTCTTGGAAAAAAGTAATAATCAACAAAACAAAAATTACATAAAGGAAAATTAAAAAAAAATAATAATAAGAAAAGAAAAAAATAATTTGTCATATCCTAATAGAAAAAGACTTCCCATTCAACAAATTTATATTTTCTAAACACATATTAAATTCAAACTAATGAAATAAATAAAATCATATTAGTATATGAAATAAGTTAAGTAAACTAAATTTCCTATAACTGCATGAAATATATTGCTTGAACCCCCTATAAAAAGAGAGTTAAAATAGTCTATTTTTTCATTCACAAACTCATCAAAGCAAATTCATCAAATCTCTTTCATTCTCTTTCTTTAATTTAAAAATCATGTCATTAAAAGTTTACGACATGGTCGCAATACGTAGGATTTTTGTAACTCACAAAATTGCGATATATGTTTATATTCTCATTACGAAAAGGAAAAAACCAAAACATAAAAAGATTTTCCGATTCAATTGTGTGCTTCTATCTTTTGTATAATTTTCTCTCCCATTAAAAAAAAATCATTTCTTTATAATTCATGATAGCAATGAATAATATTTAACTCTATATCAGTTGAATAGAAATCAAAATTATTGTGGTTACATGTATTTAATATTTGATCCAGTGCAGACACATATTAATACAAGTAAATTGGAAAATGTTAAACAGAAATAAAAACTAGCAAAATATTTATAAAAAAACAAACTAACTAATAATGAAAATGAAAATGAGAATATATAATGGTCTGAGGCAAAAAGAAAATTGAGGAAGAAACAATATAAATATAAAACTAACAAAATAATTATCAAGCAACTAACTAATATTCAAAAAAAATATAATGAACCGATATTCTGATTTTAACCAGTTTAATTTTCAATATTGTTAGGTAAAAATATATTAAATAAAGATTTTATCTAATGAAATCTCTTGAATGCAATAATAATAATTTTAAATTTTGTTGAATTAATCAGTTGATCAGATTTAAACATATATAAGTCTTTCTATATTGGATAAAAAAAAACAAATTTATTCATTTTTCATATCGTAAATTGAAAAAAAAAAATCAAATACAATAGAAATGTAAAAAGATTATCAATCTTATTTTATTTGAATATTTATTATTGGGATTTTAGTATTATGTTGCTTACTTTTAAAAGTGATCAAATTTTCTTTAATACTTTTTGGTGATTTTATTACAAAATCTAAAATCAAGCCGCGCGTATACGCAGGGTTTAATCTAATATATAAAAAAACATACTTTTTCTATATAATTGAATTGTATGACATTTTGTTGGCTTTTTTTATATATAAAATTTCAACACTATGACATTTTAGGATATCTACTTGTCGTAACCAATATTTGGGATGGTGATGGCCCGCTGAATTTTCTTCGCGTTAACCACCTCAATTCCATTCTGTTTTGTTTTATCATCCATAATGGCTGATACGTAAATATACCATACAGTTTTTTTACCCTATTTTTTACTGATTAAAATAAACCCTATTTCTCTTGTCAAGTAAAATAAAATGAAGTTGAGTCGTGGATACAATGACCACGCAGTTTGAAATGAATCCTCTTAATTAGAATTAGAAAAAGCATGAACATAAGCTTCAAAGGCATTAGGCATGGCAAAGACTCTCGAAAATAAACAAAACAAAAAGAAAAAGGAAAAGCGCAATTAAAACTATTGATACTTATTCTTCAAACATTAAATATTTAGGACTTGCTTTTGTGAAATCCAAGCTTTGTTTGGTCCGGAGAAAGTGAGCAACACGGTGCGAACAAATATTTAGGTTCTTGTTTCAAGACCGTTTAACTTTATGATTGAATTGCTATATAATGATTCATTCATGTGGTTAGTATAATTCACCCTACCGGTAGATGTTGCTTAACAAATTCTATCGATTCTAGTTTTATTTAGGTCACTATAGACGTTATAATTCGATAAACAAGAATAGCTGATTATGTATTAGTCTTCTATGCTTCGACTTAGAAATGATCAACTAGTAGAATACAATTTTTGTATAGCAAGATTTGTTTTCTTTATAAAGTATCATACTTATTGTTTATTACGAGTCTATTGCGCCTCAGTAATAATAAATTACCAAACTCTAGGTCAACAAATTAGTTTGTTGTTTGTCAACTTCAACATTTTGCTTATATAGAAATTAGAAAGTAATATAACATGTAATATGGATTTTTCATATAATATTAATGAACATTACATATACGCGTAGACATACAATTATGTGCAGATTGATGCACATACATACACCCAACTTTGCAGAAAATGACATTCAGTGATGGAACCATTCATTAACTAAAAAATTTAAATTGCAAAAAACGACAAAAATGGTCTACTTATAGTTTAAACAACTGGGAATATAGATTATCTAAGGATTACGTAGTCTATTATACAATACTAGTATTTGTCTATTTTGGTCGCCGTAATAAGGTTATACCTACTCTCCCTCCTCGGCTGTCTAAACGATTGTTATAGTGGGGACAAACACAATCTTTACAATCGCATTTATTTAATTGCATTATTAATCATTTTAGATTATAGTTGGGGTGTTGAGCAACTCACCAATCACCATGCTGTATAATTATACAGCACGTTACTTTTAAAATGATCACCCTGAGATACTTTGCCTCCGAAGCAATTCAGAGTAATTTGCTAAAACAAATTAAATATATAGGGATTAGAAAACCTTTGAGAGACAAAACTAAGGGATTAGAAAACCTTTGGGAGACAAAACTAACATGTTTTTATTTGTTAACATGTCGCTTTGGCGACTGATTATTCATATTTAATTAATCGTACGTGCACTTGCTTACTATTGACTATAAAAACAATTATTACATATATTACTCATTGCTTTAATTTGATGTCTTGCTCAGTTTATCCATGGATATATGGGTAAGTTACGAAATGCATTTTTAGCAAAGTAACACTTTTTTGGAACTTACACACATAAGTAGAAGATGTTCTTTTAGAGAGAAAGTTGGCTATCCAAATCTTACATCTTGGCATTCTTGGTTCTTTTGTGTCGCAACGAATTTATATTAAGAATGATTCTATATAGTATATATATGAAACAACCAAGCTTTGATATCAAGGTGTGAAACAAGGTGTATGTGAGTTGACAAGTGGTTGTGTGTCGATTAACATAAGGGGTTTGTGTTTACCGATCGCTCGAAATTATTTTTATTTGTTGTTTATTGCTATTTATGTGTCTTGTATTTCACGTAATTGGTTTGTAAGTGGGATGATCCACTCACTAAGTAATTATGATAATACTTATGCAACTCATTTGTAATGTGTTGCAGGTAAAAGGTTTACATGATCGCGGAATCAAGGCTGAAGAAGAGGATGATATGATTTATTGCTTTGCATTGTTTAAGCTGAACTTGGTGTTTAGGTTGCTAGAACTATCAGTTGTTTTTATTTGCTTCTGTTGATTATTGTTAAATTGATTTAATTATTTATTTATTGGTTTTAAGACTTCCGCTAGGATTAATTTAAAAAAAAAGAAAAAAACTTTGTTGTTTCATTTTGGTACGTATCAGAGCCTATACGGTTTTAGAATTGTTATAAATTGATAGTTTTAGTATCATTGTTTTCGGGCTTCAGGAGATTTCGCGGTGAGTTATATGTTTGTTCTTGGTGTTGTTTTTGTATGTTCTAGCTTGCTCATCTACTGTTCCTTAGAGTGAGATGACGGAGTTAGAGGTCGTGGCGTGAGATGTCGCGGTAGAGATGATGCCCGTAGGGGCAGAGCAGTTGTTTGTGGTGGCAGAGCTGGTGGCCGTGGAGGCCGAGGTCGGGGTTATGGACTACTGGTGGATTCGGGAGAGAGTGCAGCACCGAGTGTGGCAACTACATTAGTGACTCAGTATTTTTTGATGGTGAGTGCAGCCAGTTTTGGTGCCGGTGATGGCGCGGGAGTTGGGGCGGCCCCAAGTGCGGGTGTTGTTCCCGCTCAGGGTCGTGATGACCTAGTTGTTGGGTTACTGACGCAGTTGTTGGCACGTTTTTCCGCAAGCGGTTCCACAACAGGCTACAGGCGTATCTCCAGTGGCTGGGGTGCAACAAGGAGCTGCAGTAGCTGAGCAGCCGAGGGCTGCAGTTGTTGGTGTTCCGCCTTATTTAGAGATGATGGTGCAGATGCAGAGGATAGTGACACCGTTCTTTGAGGGTGGAGTTGGTCCAGAGGAGGCCGACGAGTGGCGTCTGAGACTGGAGCGCAACTTCCGGTCTATCAGGTGTCCGGTTGAGTATCAGGTGGAATTGGATGTTCACTATCTTAGTGGAGACGCACATTTGAGGAGTATTGTGATATTTGCTATTCAAGCTGAGCAGATGATAAAGCGGGGTTGTGACATCAAAATCGTCGCTAGATACACACCACAAATGTGCACATTTGTGGAGACGCATATTTGTGCATTTGTGTTGTGGACATTTGTAGTGGAGACACACATTTGTAGTGTGTATCTGGCGACAATTTCGATGTCACAATCCCGTTTTATCATTTGTTCAGCTTGAATAGCAGATATCATAATAATCCCCAAATGTGTGTTTCCATTAAGATAGTGGACAGCCAACTCCACCTGATACTCAACCGGACAACTGATAGACCGGAAGTTGCAGTCTCACACGCCACTCGTCGGCCTCCTCTGGACCAACTCCGCCTTCAAAGAACGGTGTCACTATCCTCTGCATCTGCCCCATCATCTCTAGATAAGGCGGAACACGAACAACTACAGCCCTTGGATGCTCAGCTACTGCAGCTCCCTGCTGCACCCCAGCCATTGGAGGTACACCTATAGCCTGCTGTGGAACCGCTGGCAGGAAAACATGCCAACAACTGCGTCAGTAATCCAATAACTAGGTCATCACGACCCTGAGCGGGAACAACACCCGCACCTAGGGCCACCCCAAATCCCGCGCCATCACCGGCACCAAAACTGGTCGCACTCGCCATCGAAACAGACTGAGTCACTGACGCAGTCGCCACACTCGGCGCTGCACTCTCTCCCGAATCCACCGGTAGTCCATGACCCCGACCTCAGCCTCCACGGCCACCAGCTCTTCCACCACGGGTAATTTCTCTGCCCCCACGGGCATCATCGCTACTGCGACTTCTCGCGCCATGACCTCTCGCGCCACGACCTCTAACAGCTTCGTCTATCTCACTCAAAGGAACAGTAGATGAGAAAGCTAGAACAAACAAAACAATACTAACAAACAAACATACAACTCACCGTGGAATTTCCTGAAGTTGGAAGAGGATGATAAAAAAACTATCAATTTCTAACAGTCCTAAAATCGTATAGGCTCTGATACCAAAATGAAACAACCAAACTTTAAAAAAAAAAAATCAATACTAGCGGAAGTCTTTAAACCAATAAATAAATAATTAAATCAATTTAACAATAATCAGCGGAATCAAATAAAAACAACTGATAGTTCTAGCAACCTCAACACCAGGTTCAACTTAAAAAATGCAAAGCAATAAATCCCATCATCCTCTTCTTTGGTCTTGATCCGGGATCACGTAAACCTTTTACCTGCAACACATTAAGAGAGAGTTGTGTAAGTATTATCATCCCACCTACAAGCCAATTACGTGGGACACAAGACAAATAAACAACAAATAGGCGAACAACAACAACAATAATCCTTTGTGTTGAGCGACACACACCTTGTGTCGCTCGACATCGACTCAAAACCCAGAATCCCCAAATCACGAAAACAGCTCAAGAACATGAAATCACACGGAATCCAACACCCAAATCGATCAAACAAGCAATTAACTCAAGAACACACATGAACTCAACATAAAACTTCACAAACAATCTAAATCTAGTGAATCACAAGCCTATGGTCACGTATTCACCTTGAAAACGAAATTGAAAGAGGAAAGAGAAATGAAGTAACGAAGAACAACAACAATTTTACCCAGAAACACCAAAATCTTTCCAAAAATTGCCTCTCCTCTTCTCTGCCAAAGTTCACCTCGAAAACCGAGCTCAAAATGCGGTTGCAGCTCTTTTAAATCGAGTCTAAGGTTTTTCTGCCCAGAACCAGCTAAACCGGACCACTTAGAACAAACCGAGTCGATTTTGCAATTATTGCATCGACCGACATACATCCTTGCGTCGCTCTACGCAACTTCCAAAATTCCATAAAATTAGCTACGAATGTTACAATATATAAAATGTAATATTTCTTTCAGAGGAAAAAAAATGTAATCTTTGTGATATATTTTGTTGATATCACAAGCACTTCGATACCATTTCTCTAAATAAATGGAAATCCTATATTGCATTAGACAATTTAAACATTTTTGAAGGCAGAAAAACAATTTCGATTGTACTAACACCATAGTTACTCACATAACCGATATTGTTTTTTCGTAAAAAAAAATAATATCAATAGAGACTATATATTTCAATGACACAGTCTTAAAACAACAACGCGTTAAATACAACAAAACAAAAATACTAAATATTCAACATTTCAACATAAAAAGAGACATACACAAACATGTAAAAACAAAGCAAAAACAATTTCAAGGATACTTAAAATTGATTGTATATATATCTTTTCTTTTTCTTTCTACGAACTATCGATTGCTACTACACATACAATTGTGAGCATATAACTTATAAATTTTTTTTTTTTGATAAAGAGCATATAACTTATACGTTTGAGTAAGTTTGGATCATTTAGCAAATAAAATATGACTTTGATAATAATATAGTGTTACATGTAAATGTTGTTGTAGTGTATTCAAACTTAAGACGGTAATATGTATAGAAAAAAAAAGCATTTATAATCTTTTAGGAAAATATTAAACCATAACTTCATAACTACGAATTCAAATCCGTAATGTTGCATGTCTATTTCTTGGATTTTTTTTTTTTTTTTTTTTTTTTGTGCAACGTCTATTTCTTGTTTTAACCAAGATTTTGATTTAATTTTTAATAAAATATATGAAAGAAAAAAAAGAAAAAAAAAATATCATCTTGATATTCTGTTTTCATCTGAAAATAAAAGCCTCCAAAATAAATCATCAATGTCATTTAAGTTTAAACATATAATTTTATTTCTTTTTAAATATATGTATAGTTTTCTCACTAATCATAGTAGCTCTGTTTGCAAGTAAACTTTTGACTCGATCATATAAAGTACTACTTTCTCGGTTTCATATTATAAGCAATTTGGCAAAATGTATCTACAAAAAAAATGGATGTATCAGAACGCAATAATGTCCAGATACATCCACATTTTTACATATACATTTTGCTAAACTGGACAAAGTGAAATATTATTTTTAGTTATTTTAGGTATGATTTCTTTTAATTTGAACTATTTTGTTTCATAAAAAAATAATTCAATTTGAATATATATATACATATATATATATATATAAACTTGTTTAAATATATCTTATTACTGGTAACTTTTTGAGATATATGGATTAATTTTTATTTATTTAATGTGAGAGTTTTTTTTACAAAACAATTTAATTTGAGTTTTTTTTCACAATTTTTTTTGTTTAAAACATTTAATTAATGTCACATTATTGATATAGATATGAGTTATATTATGATTTAAGATGAATGATCTGATTTGTATTTGTTTAAGTGATAATTTTTTTTGCAAAAATAATATTTCTTATGTTTAATAATAAGTGTCATTTGGAAAAAATGTATCTGAATAATAATAAGTATTATTTTGTCCAAATACATTAAATTCTTATTTTGTTTAAATGACATTTATTATGAAATAGAATGAGTACTATAGTTTGAGTTTATTTTTTTACAACACCCAAATTTAAAACCAGGCATTGGTTTGGGCGTATCTATGTCGACGACGGTTTCACAGTACTCGACGGACACGTGTGGACAATCCCTGCACGTGCCACCAGGTGTTCACTAAAAGCTCTACAAACCGTTGGATATCTGATCCGACGGTCTTAAACATCTCTTCCTCAGCCGTTCATAACTCTAACCCAATCGGCAAATGTATCGGAATTACCAAAAAAGCCAACTGGTCCCACGTGTCTTCTGGAGTTTCCTCCTCTGTTTGCCGGGGGCTTTTTAGTACTTTAACCTGAAGCCTTTCGTTCACCTAAAAAGTCACGGCCACATGGCTGGTGAGACAGACATGCAACCAATCTTCTGCTCCTTCTGAATCGTCGATTTAATTTGATGCAGCTATGGATCTCTCCACGTGTCACTTTGATTGAGGAAACTCGTCACAGTCGCGTGAGTGCAGAGTCACCCAGATACTAAACAGCTGCAAGCTTTTAAAACCATCTCATCGTCTTCCTCAAGCCTCCTTCTCTTAATACTACTACTCACTATGAGAGTTTTGAGGAATTGAGAACAAAACAGAGGTCAAATTTGGTCAGCACAGATCTTTACGAATATGGTTTCGGTGGAGGATCCGATATCTCATTCGAATTCCACCCGGTTTCCGTTAACGACGGACTTCTACGGTTCATCGTCGCCGTCGGCGGCGAGGATACATCGTCAAACTGGCCGGTCGATGAGGACGGTGAGATCTAATTTCTACCAAAGCGGAGATCAATCTTGCTCATTCGCCGGCTCTGTCGGCGATAAATCGGAGTATGCGTCGGAGTATTTGTCAGATTCCGTCATCGACATGAGGCTCGGCGAGCTTGCTTTGAAGAACAGCAATTCACTCAATTCAAGCGCTTCCTCAGTGAAAGAGGAAATGTTTCTCGACATTTCTCAGGCGTTTAGTGATTTCTCCGCGTGTAGTAGTGATATCTCCGGCGAGCTGCATCGTCTCGCTTGCTTGTCGTCGCCGGAGACAGAGGGAAAGGAGAACGTCGGAGAAAACCAAGCGCAGGATCCAGAGCTAGAGATGGAACCATGTCTAGGGTTTCTGCAGAGGGAAAACTTCTCTACGGAGATAATCGAGTGTATTTCTCCGGAAGATCTCCAGCCGACGGTGAAACTCTGCATCGACGGACTTCGCTCCTCTTCGGTGGCGATAAAGCGATCTGCTGCGGCGAAGCTGCGGCTCCTTGCGAAGAATCGAGCGGATAACCGTGTGCTGATTGGGGAATCTGGAGCCATCCAAGCTCTCATCCCACTTCTCCGTTGCAACGATCCATGGACACAGGAGCACGCAGTCACAGCTCTCTTGAATCTCTCGCTCCACGACCAGAACAAAACCGTAATCGCCGCCGGAGGAGCAATCAAATCTCTAGTGTGGGTACTCAAAACCGGGACGGAGACCTCAAAGCAAAACGCCGCGTGTGCGTTGCTCAGCCTAGCGCTCCTGGAAGAGAACAAAGGCTCAATCGGAGCCTGCGGCGCGATTCCGCCGCTGGTTTCTCTTCTGCTGAACGGATCTTGCAGGGGCAAGAAGGACGCTCTGACGACGCTTTACAAGCTGTGTACTATTCAGCAAAACAAAGAGAGAGCCGTCACCGCCGGAGCAGTGAAGCCTCTGGTGGACCTTGTTGCGGAGGAAGGGACTGGAATGGCGGAGAAGGCTATGGTGGTTTTGAGCAGCTTGGCAGCAATCAAAGAAGGCAGAGAGGCTATCGTCGAGGAAGGAGGGATCGCAGCACTAGTGGAGGCCATCGAGGATGGATCAGTAAAAGGGAAAGAATTCGCAATCTTGACGCTGTTGCAGCTTTGTGCTGATAGCGTCAGAAACCGTGGGTTGCTTGTGAGGGAAGGCGCGATTCCTCCGCTTGTGGGTCTCTCTCAGAGCGGATCCGTCAGCGTTAGAGCTAAGCGCAAGGTAACAAAGTTCTCTAGTTTGCTGATTACTCGTCAAATATTTTTTCTTTTGGCTATAGTAGTCTTCTGTTACGGATCATAGTGTCTGTGTTTTCGGTTGTACTTGGTGTATTGGGAACTATCAGATCTAGTTTTGGTGTTCCTAGTAGATCCATTTGATGATGTGCTGTGAATTTGATCAATTGTGATCGTTTTGTGTCCTGCAGGCAGAAAAACTTCTGGAGTATCTTAGGGAGCCAAGGAATGAGGGATGTTCATCAAGCCCATGAAATGAATTTGAATGGAACTTTGTGGACTTTTCATCAGTCTTAGTATGTATATACCGAGTGTATGTTTGGTTGGTTTTGTATAGCAGTGTCGTTGTGTAGACTGTAAAAGAGAGATCAAAATGAGTCTTGGAAACTTGACTTTGATCTTTCATATATTCATGTCTAAGCTTAGTTTTTGGGGGGTTTCAAGGGGAGTGCTATTTGATTTACAAGTCTAGCATTCAGGTTTTTGGGTGGAATATGCTGATTTTTAAGGCAAAAAGCTTTGTAGTGTCGGCAAATGCTTGTTCAAGAACAATGCAAATCTTAATCTAAATTTTTTCTTGATCAATTGTTTCAAGTTTTAACTCTTATCTGGCTCAATTATTGGTTTGGATCTTTCGAGTGTTTGTATGTGGATCTGTGTCTGTGTATCTGGAGGGACGGTGGATCTGGAGATGATTTTGTGTGCAGCAAATCTGGCACCGCTCATAATGTCTTGTCCTACAATAGTAAATGGTTATCGTTGAAAGTAGTTTAGTTTGTCCCACCACATAGAAAATGATAAATACTTTTTTCATTTAATTGAGTTTTGATGCTTTTGCTACATGAACTTGTCTGCCTTATTTGTAGACCTATGCTTTTGCAATTGTTAATTCACTCTAGTAAACAAGTTTGGTTTTCAATAATCTTATTACTCTGAGGTTTCAACAGGTCTTGATATTATACGTGCATCCCATTTTCATACAGTATATGGTTGCAACAAAAGAGAGAGAGAGAGAAGAAACTGATGAAGAGCATCATCTTAAGCCGCCGTATCAACATCTTTACCCTTCTTCTTCCTCTGCCGCAAGAGACTGGGCTTGTACCCAGCCTCAAGCAACTTCTCAACCTCCTCAAACTGAAGTCCTTTAGTCTCAGGCACCAGCAGCCAAATGAAGAAGAGCCCAACCGTGGAGAAGCCAGCGAAGAGTAGAAACGTCCCAGAGGAGCCGAGAGCATGAGTGAGCGAGAGGAAACTCTCACTCACAATAAGATTCGATACCCAATTCGAAACCGCAGCGATTCCTCCACCAACACCTCTATACCTAAGCGGATAGATCTCAGAGTTCACAATCCACGGAACAGTGCCCATACCTGGCGCGTACACTATGATGTAAAGCCCCAAGAACACTATCGCCAAGAACCCAAACTTGCTTGGACATCCATCTTTGAAGTACGTTCTTCCCCTCGAATGACACGTCGCCTTCATCTCGTCCGACAACACCACGCAAGCTCCCGGCGCGTACGGCTTCACTCCGCTGGCGCAAAAGCCGCATTCCGACTTCAGACACTTCATGCAGTTCCACCTCGAAGGAGGATTTGCGGTTGTGTGTGGTACAAACGCAGGACAAGTAGCGTTTGGAGCAAACGTGGATGACTCCACGGGATCAATCTTGGGTGCGTGAATCGCCGCTTGTGAGAACACAGTCGCTAAGATGATGAGACACGTTATGATCCCAAACATGGAGATGATCATCAGCTTCCTTCTACCGTACCGGTCCACAAACATCATGCTCACGATCGAACCGATCGCGTTTAAACCGGAAGTGATCAGAGACAACGCCATTGCGGTGCTGTTGGAGGCGTAACCGGCGAATTGCACGATCGACGGACTGTAGTACATGACGGTGTTGATCCCAACGAACTGCTGCGCCACCTGGACTGTGATACCGGCGGCGAGTCCACGTCGGACGATTGGGTTCGCGAAGGCTCCTTTGATTTTGGCGACGAAGCTGTCTCCGATGATTGCTTCGTCTGCTTTCTCCACCTCCACTGACTCCTTAAGCGCTTCCATCTCCGCCTCCACTTCGTCCTCCGGGTAAATCCTCTCCAGAATCGCTCTCGATTCCGCGATCCGATCGTTTCTGTATAGCCACCGTGGAGACTCCGGCAGCGACAGCATCAGCACAAACTGAACAATCGCCGGAACTCCAGCGATTCCCAACATCCACCTCCACGTTCCCGGCGTCTGCAAATTTTTCAATTTCAAATCAAAATTAGGGTTTTACAAAATAGAAGAGGAAAGAGATGGATTCGAATTCACTACTTACATTTACGAAGGCGAGATTGACGAGGTAAGAGATGAATTGTCCTCCGGTGATGAGAAGACCGTTGGTGCTAACAAGCGCGCCTCTGATTCTCGCCGGAGAAGCCTCGGAGATGTAAAGCGGCGAGGTCATCGAGGCCATACCAACGCCGAACCCGACGAAGATTCTCCCGACGATGATAACCCAAGGAGCAGGAGCAGCAGCCATCACGACTGCACCGATCAGGAAAAGAACATCGGCGATCAGAATCGACATCCTCCTGCCGAACCTATCGTTGATCCAACCTCCGACGGCTGCTCCGACGATGGCTCCGGCCACTGCCATGCTGACAATAGTCGACTGGAGCCATGTCTTCCTGTCGACTTCCTCGAAATCCTCTTTGATGAAGAGAAGAGCACCGGAGATGACTCCGGTGTCGTATCCGAAGAGAAGACCTCCGATTCCGGCGGAGAGAGCGAGCCGCATGATGTACGGTGTCTTCCATGTCGTCCTCCAACACTCTGTAAACTCTGTTTTGTCCGCCTTGGCTATTCCTCCTTCCACCATTTTTGTTTCCGAATGAGATTTCTTTCTTCTCTCTCAGTGATCAAAGAGAAAGAGAGAAATGAGAGAGATTCTTTAGTCTTTACACTTGGTTGTGCCTGCGATGCGATGAACAACTTGTTAATTTATCGAATCTAGAATCATCCAGCATTAAAGCATTTAAGATTTTCTTTCCATTTGAAACACACCTTACAGTCGTGACTAAGGGAAATGAAACGCATCAGACAGTCAACAACAGATGGATGGATAAAGACAAAATGATTACATTGGGAAGCGTAAAAAAACAGAAAGAGTTGAAAACAAAAGTCGTCGTTTGAAAACAAGTAAAAATTCGAAGTGTCACCAGAGGAGAGAGGCAGAGACTGAGTTAAAATTATTCACAAAAATTGCCACGGTGTTGATGGAATCTTATAGAAGATGATGATTGATGAGTAGTATGAGATTAAAATGGATAAGATTCTCCTAACTAGTGGGACCCGCATAGCCTAATCTCTTTGACGTATCTTCAAATCCTATCCTACGACTGTTAGATTCGATTTTCACGAGATTATATGGATAAAACCAAATATGTTTCTTTTTTCAGAAATTGACTAATATAACCATACAAAAAAAAAAAAAAAAAAAAAAAAAATCAATAGTTTAGTAAGTAGAATAAAATGAGTCAATGATCCTACATATTTTTGTCCATTTTTCCCCAAAAACTCTTCACTCTTTTATCCTTCTTCCCTATTGTTTCCCTTACATGATCTTCATTTTGGTCCACCTTTTTCACTTTGTTACTTGCAATATTGATGGCTAGAAGTTTAATTGGGAACTCCAATATGGCTACTAGCCGAATTGATCCTTTTTTCCTCCCTTAAAAACAAGGATTATCTTTTTTGATAGAGCTTACTAATTATCTCTGTGATCTATTACCCTAATCTCCTACAGTCCTACTACATGATTCGAGACTCTCTTCAAGAGATTTCCAGAAGAGAATAACATTCTGATATAATTACTTCCTTAATTATCATTTACTATGATGCAATTCCAAAACATAAAAGTATTAAAATATAAGCCTATGCATGTAAGTCCTAATACATAGGAGGACATGTCATGCTGAAACTACTAGAACTGAATCCAGAAATATACTTTTGCAAGAGGTTAGGTTAATCTTTTTTACATCTGGCAGATTTACAAAGCAGGGGAAAGTTTTACCTCAGCAACATGTGATGATTCTCCAAATCTCTACCGATTTAAGAAAATAAGACAATTCTCCGGAAAGATGTTTAGTGTTGTTTCAGTTAACACTTTCAAACAAAACAACAATGTTCTCGAGTCGTGCGGATGCAACTTGGTGGTAATTACAAGTGGTGTAATTGTCTTTAATCATAAACAATTATTCTTTCATTCAATTCTAAAGAACAACAATGTTCTCGAGTCGTGCGGAATTGTCTTTATAAAGAATAAACTCAGACTGAAATACTAAATTTAGTAAAATGAAAAAGAAGGTAAAAGTGACAACCTGGTGGTAATTACAAGTGGTGTAACATCCAGTAGTTAAGGATTAACTTTAGGTAAATGTTTGGGATAAGATTGATTTACTGGAAAATGGTAATGTTTTTAGTGGTTGTGTTTCCTCCTCACTCCCATAGTTAAAATAACTGTATCTCCTAATGTCGTGTTTAGTTTTAAAAACTGTAATACTTGGACCTGTCTATTATTGATATGAACAAGGTAAGTTAGCTGGAAGAAAAGTCTTTGTACGAGGAACTTCATCAACATTTATCTAAACATAGATGTATTAATATTTTAAAAGACAGCCAAACACGAAAAGTCTATATAATTGATAAATCGAATTATCTGTCTAACAAACAAAACTAGTCTCTCTCTTTTGTTCTTTTCTGATCATATTCTCTCTTTTACTCGTCTTCTACTGCTGGAAAAGAAAATAGATTTGTCTCACAAACGTGTATTAGTTCCTGATTATGAATTTCTGCAGTTTAGTTTTTGGGTTTTTACCAAATTATGTGCATTTGCTCTTCGTTCCATATATATAAATTAACAAGGTGGTTGTCCCGTACCTTGTGCGGGTACAATATTTTTTTAATAAATTAATTAAATAAAGATTTTAATAATATAAGTAGTATAATTTTTGATTATACTATTTTTTTGTTTTCGCTAACTTCTTATTTCTATAATTTTGATGTCTTATTTTTATTTTCTCTTTCTCATTCTTCTATATAATATTCGTTTTCATTCGTTTAGGGAGATACAAAAGATTTCATACTTCTAATTTTGTTCTCTTTTATTCTTCTCCAATCCCTAATATATTAAAAGAGAAAACAATATAAAATAAACTTTTGTGTCATGTGGTATTAACAAAAATGCCATGCTGATGTGTCATCACAAGGTTCATTCTAAAGGTCAATTTTAATTAAGACATCATTTACTAGAATAATTACAAGTAATGCCACTCATATTATTTGGTTAGAGAAATCACATACATCTTATTTAACTAACCATTTTATTAATATTAATTTAATCAAATATTTTTTCTTTCCTTAATTGTCTCATACGAAAAATTAATTAAAAAAGCAAAATAAGGTATCCAATTACATCACATTTATTAGTTTTAAAAATCATTATATTTTTCCCATTATCTTTGTTTAGTTTTATTTCTTTTAAAAATAAAATGAATTGACATATGAAAAACATGATAAAAATAAAATCTAACTTTTCTGTATATACTGTAATTTGAATTTTTAAAAACTATATAAAAACTAAAACTGTTAAAAATTCCACATCAGAAATATTCTTAAATGATAGTTCAGAAATCTCTATAAAAAGATCCAAATCATGTGCAACCATATGAGTAGGAAAGCTCATTAGTAGGTATCCAAATATATAAGTTTTTCTTTATTCTATTTAATATGGTTTTTAAGTGAACTGTATAATTAGATTGAATAAAAGTAAAAAATATAATATTTTAATTTGACCAGAATTTTAAATTGTTATATAAGTAAAATTATTTTAATTGATCAATATTTATTAATCAATCAATCAGTAAAGCTTAAATATTTATTAGTCCATCAGTAAAATTTTATTTCAATTGTATTATACTAAAATCAATTTATTCTCCTATCATTTTTTGTGTAACTTTACTTTTCAAAAATAAACTATATCATCACATCAAAATACCTAATAAAACAAAATTAGTTTTTTTGGTGCAAGTGTTAAAAGTCCAACATAGAGTATGTTTTGGATAATAGTTCAAAAACCTATTATAAATAAATATCCAAATAATGATTGACCATGAGTAGAAAAACCAATTTAATAGGTTTCCAAACTTTAAAATTTTTATATTTAATTTAATTTGGTTTTTAATTGAGCTGAATAATTAAATTATATATCTAAAAAATTGTAGTTTGAAATTTTTTAAATATAATAAATTATCATAACTTAAATTATTTTCATTATTTAAAATTGATCAAAACATAAAATATCTATACCAATTAATATTTATCAAAATATATAATTATTTTATAACTTATTAAAAAATTGATATATATGTGTGCTCAGAAATTCACACTCAAAATTTGTGAGTATTATTTTGTAACAGAGAAATTGCGGTGGAATCAAATGTTATGTTCTCATAATGTAAAAATCAGAAAATATCACCCCGTGCAAGGCGCGGGTCAAACCCTAGTTCTTTATATAGTCGAGATCTTTTAAAAATCTATCATGGTTTTGTTATCTTTCCACTATGGATTTGCTTTAATTTGTTAATTTTTCTATTTGTGAATGTAATTTAGAAAGGTGGATATAACTTTATAATCAATGATTTTTATTTACGATATTCTTCCATTCAAATGTTTAAAAATGCACCAAAAACTAAACCCTACACCCATCAATATAAACCCTACATCCTAAACCCAAGCCCCATAGTGTAACACCACCCCACCCTAAACCCAAACCCTATAGTGTAACAACCCCCCCCCTCAAAGCAACCCTACACCCTAAATTTAAACCCCACATTATAACGGTACATCATAAACTCCAACCGCATATTATCTTCTTCTTTTACTTCTTTCATAAATTTTTTCCTTCATTTTCTACCATTTTTTCTTATTCTTACCAAACTTTCTATTCTCTTTTTATTTTCCTCTCTCTTCATTATCATCTTTTTATTTCCTGGTTTTTATTCGTTTTCTTCATTTTATTTACAATTTGTTTTTCATTTGGCTTTGTGTTCTTAAACTTCGTTTTTTTTATCTTTTGATTTTTCCAACTTCTTTGTTGTTCACATATTCTTCAGTTCTTTTCTTCTTCTGTTTTGTTTTTTTTTGTTTTTTCGTCTTTGTCTTCCAACTTTCATCTTTCCCTTACTATTATTCAGGTTTTTCTTCTTATTTCATATTATATTCATTGTCATTTTTTATTATCAATCTTTTTTTTTAGTATCTTATTTATCAATTTCGGCTTCCTTTTCATTTTTCTTTATTTATGTTTTTTCATCTTGAAATATGAAACTGATAAAATAATCACTTACGATTTACTATGAAATATGAAACTAATATGATGGATCTTAAACGAATATTGAAAATCCTTTTAGATAAGCTTAGTCGAATTAGGGTTTTATGAGATTTAAGTTGTTTAAAAAAGGAAAGATGTACATACCACATATTTCGTGGGAAGAACTGTTTTGAGTTGGTACCATATTTGATCTTCTTGATTTCATTAGTTAACAAAGCATGAATTTACTGTTACGAAGGTAAAAGAATTAGAAGTTAGATCCGAATCTTTGCATAAAATTTAAAGAAAAATAATGAATAATCAGTTAATCATTAGAGCTAATAACACTAAGATCCAACAAAAACAATAAACCTACATGACAAAAATGATGATATATGGACTCCGAAATATTATCATACGTCTAGAAAAAAGAATCGTAAACTGTGTTGATTTTGCAAGTTGCTATCTATTTATATAACAAAGTCGGTTGAGAAACCTAGGTTTTCCTTTTTTATCTTTCCAATTTTTAAATTTCTTCCAAAATTGTGGTGCCTAATATGGTAATTAGAATTATTATCATAAAATATTTTTATTTACTAATATAATTCGTGAAATTAAAAAAAAAAGAAATTATGAAGATTTTAAAAATAGAATTTTCATTAAGGTAACTGGGTAATCAACCAGCTGAGAATCAATATGTGGCTCTAAACAAAATTTTTACTTTGCAAATAATATATTAGATTGTAACAGACGTAAAAACAAGAAAAAAATATATTTGTCAAGAGTGGGATTTGAACCCACGCCCTTTCGGACCAGCACCTGAAGCTGGCGCCTTAGACCAACTCGGCCATCTTGACTTTGATTGCTTCATTTCACACATACTTTTAATTATACCCAAGCATAATTAAAAAGCAAAAATAGTTGATCCCTTTCTCCTCCTAACCTTAAAATCGAGAAAAAAATGAAAAATTTAAACTTTTTCCGGCTGACGACGGCTGGTTTCATCTCCTCTAGTGATCGGAGGGAATGTTGGTATTCGGGATCGGGATGAAAACGTTAATCCCGTCTTCTCTTTCTCTCAAATCTCAGTCTTTCTGCTTCTCTTCCAACTTAAACTATCTTCTCTCTAAACTCCGACTATCCACCAATTTCTCCTTCACGCTCAACAGGCTCGCTATAGTTTTCACTCGCGAATTACAAACGGAGGCGTCTCCGTCGTCTTCCGGTGAGAAACACGGTTTATCTAGTCCTATGTTCTCCGGCAAAGCGACCACGATCCTTCGCCGGATGCTGGCTGAGAGAAGAATTGGCAGGTTTCTTCACCTCAAATCCTCTCCTAATTTTTCGTTGGTGCTTATGGTCTCGCAGTGAAAGTTTCTTAATTTTAATCTATAAACTGATTTTGAAATGCGTAACCATATTATAATTGACTGGACCAATACACTCAATGGGTGTGATCTTAACTATGTTGAGGTCGCAAAGTTTGAAGCTTTCCATTGAGAAATCAAAATTGGGTGTGATCTTACTATGCTCATCTCTTATGAGGTCGCAAAGTCTGAACCTTTCCATTGAGAAATCGAAATTTGGTGTGATCTTACTAAGTTCATCTCTTATGAGGTCGCAAATTCTGAAGCTTTCCATTGAGATTTCACCTGTAAGATGTTTTTAGCTTTCAGGTGGAGGAGGAGCAACAGAGAAAGAAAGAGAAGCTGGACAAGACACTAAAGGGTCTTTGCATCACAGGGAGATTGAAAGAAGCTGTTGGTCTACTATGGCGTTGCGGGCTACAAGTCGATGCCAAGACTTACGCTGTGCTCTTGCAAGAATGCAAACAGAGGAAAGAATACGGGAAAGGGAAACGGATACACGCTCAGATGATTGTTGCAGGATTTGCTCTGAATGAGTATCTCAAAGTCAAGCTGCTAATACTCTACGCACTCTCAGGAGATCTTGAAACAGCTGGAGTTCTCTTTCGCTGCTTGGATTCGAGTGATGTGATCCCTTGGAACGCGATGATATCAGGGTATGTGCAAAAGGGTCTTGAGCAAGAAGGGCTTGAAATGTATTATGAGTTGAGACAACGTGGATTAGTTCCTGATCAGTATACTTTTGCTTCAGTGTTTAGAGCTTGCTCTGCTTTAGCATCGTTGGAACATGGAATGAGAGCTCACGCTGTTATGATCAAGAGCCGTGTTGGATCGAATGTTATAGTCAATAGTGCTCTTGTTGATATGTACTTCAAATGCAGCAGTGTCTCTGATGGACGCAGAGTGTTTGATGAGTTCTCAGTCAGAAACGTGGTTACATGGACGGCGTTGATGTCTGGTTATGGTTATCATGGACAGGTTTCAGAGGTGTTGAAGTGCTTTGACAAGATGAAAGAAGATGGTTGCAGACCAAACTCTGTTACTTTCTTAGTGGTGCTAACTTCTTGTAGTCATGGAGGTTTAGTTGATGAAGGCAAGAGGCATTTTGATTCGATGAAGAGAGAGTACGGAATTGAGCCTGAGGGACAACACTACGCAGCTATGGTTGATATCTTGGGGCGTGCTGGAATGTTACAAGAAGCGTACGAGTTTGTGATGAAGTCACATTGCAAGAAGCATGCTCCTGTATGGGGCTCTTTGCTTGGATCTTGCAGGAACCATGGCAACGTGAAGCTGCTGGAGCTCGCAGCGACTAAGTACTTCGAGCTGGATGCGACGAACGGAGGGAATTATGTGGTGTTGGCTAATGGATACGCGAGTTGTGGGTTCTTGGAGGATGCTTCAAAGGTTAGGAGGAGAATGGAGAGTGCAGGGGTTAAGAAAGATCCAGGGTTTAGCCAGATTGAGTTACAAGGGGAGGTTCATAGATTCATGAAGGATGATAAGTCTCACAGAGACTCTGAGAAGATATTCAACAAGGTCCAAGAGTTGGCTTCATTGTTTATGGATGTTGATTGCTGTTTAGATGACTTGTTCGCTAGCTGTCCTGTTTAAAGATTTAAATTATTTGTACTGCTAATCTTGTTTATTCCCCCAGCAAATTGTAGCTTTTATCTAGTACATTTGTGATACTTGTGAGTTGATATTTAACATCATCAGTTTTACTGAAAAATTAAACATTGATATGAGTTCGAAATTACCACCTTTACAACTCTAAATTGTAGGCAGTAACATATTTTGTTTCCTAGTAAAAACTACTGAGAAATAAAAACTTTAAATTTATACACATGTTTTTAAAAAATATACATGTTTTTTTCCTTTCTCTTTATAATTATGTGAAAAAGTATACAGTTTGATGTCAAAATTTATGATATTTAATGTAATAATGTGTATGCATTTTATTGTGGTGATAGTAGTTGTTTTTGTTATTGTTAAAAGTGTTATTGCTTACGAATTTATGGTAGAAGAATTTTCAAACATAGAAAAACAAATAGTTTCAGAAAATACATGTTTTCTCTCTACTCTCATTTTTGTCCTGATACACATAATAATTGTCAGATAGAAAACGACTGCAGAAACAAAAATGAAGAATGCCATGTGTAATTCCCACTTGTATTTGAAAACAAAACAAACAAAATTGGTGAGTTTTCAAGATTTGTCTCTTACAAAAAAAGGTAATGGGTTCGCTTTTACAAACATTAATTGATTAGACTCTCACTCAAGTTGTCATCTCTAATAATGCTGGTCTCCTGTTGACACTAGAAGAATAAAAAAATGGTTAGTAAAGATTAATCTGTAATCAAATCTAATTCATCAAACTCTTCCAAATACGTTGCAAGTCCATATAATTAACAAACCTCTTGCTGGCCCTTTGATCTCGCCAGTCGTTTCACTTGACTCAGACGTAGCCCACTTGTCATTGCACCTGTTCCATTTCCACACTCAACATATTAGCCATAGCCTTAACCATAATATGAGCTAAGTTTAAGCTTAATTACATCTTGTCTTTGTTTCTGTGTCTCCATTAATGTTGCTTGCCACTGCACTAGTTGCACTAGACTTCCTCAGTGTTCTCGCCAGATGTTTCACACGGCTCAGCCGTATTGGCCCTATCAGTTTAGACATCTCCTCCACTGGTATCTCCACACCTGCATGCATGTCCCCATACACACATAAATATGATAAAACACTTCCACATTTTTAAAGTTTTGTGTTTTCTTACTCTGATCAGACTCAAGCAATGGGACACTACTGCTGGCTCCGGAATCTTGATGTGATGAGGTCAGTGCTGCTCCTCCGGTGATTGCTTGGATCTGAGTGTCGATGCGGTTTGTCTCAGCTCTCTGCCGACGTAGCTGGTAGTTCTTGCGGCGGCGAGCCAAATGTCTTTCTCTCTCGTCTTGGCTCATAAACTGTCTTCTTTCTCTGTCTCTTAGACGTCTTCTTTCTCTCTCAAGCTCCTTCCTGCTCTTTCTTGATTCCACTCCTTCTCCTTCTATTGTGTCACTCATTGTATCTATTCAAAAGTCAGTGCTTTTATATATAAAAAGTTTCATCTTTTTACACCCAAAAACAAAACAAAAAAAGAACACTTTTTTGTTGTTGAGCATGATTTTATATATGAAAACGTGAAGCTGCATCAGTGGAGAGAAGTCAGAGAACTAGTGACAATTTCTAGATTATAAACTAATTAGAGGATCTTCTACATAACTGAGTATTGCACAAAACGTTGATTCTATATTATCTCTCCAGATATCTATGATTCTATCTACATTGATCGAGAGAACGCTGATCTTAGACTCGTAGCGATACAACAGCGATTTTCGTGGAAACATTGTCACCGAACAACGATCGTCGTCGCCGAACAAAACCCATATGCCTATTACTGTGTTTAATTCAGTGCTAGCATAAAAGTTGAAACTTTGATGTAAGGAGTCGAAAAGTTTAGAAGCTGATTATGATGGAAGAGAAACTCACCGGATTTAACATAGAGAGAGACGATGATTTCGAACGGAAACCTGCGACAAATCGAGCAGTGGTGGGCACTGATTTTAGGCCCACGCGATGCGATACGAGGAAGAAGATGACGAGAGAAGAATAACGATCTAGGTTTCGTTTTTCTTTTTTTTTTTTAATTTATTTTTACGTTTTTTCGTAATTGGTTTGTTCAATATGATAATTTGTTTGATTTAATTCCTTTAACGGAAGAAGGAAAAAATCGAATTTGGTTTTTTTTGCTTCTATAAAAGAAACGTTTGATTATCTTATTTATTTTAGAAAGTTTATAACTTTTTGACCAGACAAATACTCGAAATTAACAATTTGATATTTCTATGTGGTCTCCTACCCTATACTCGGACTACATGATTCAGTATCTCTCCAAAGAGAACTGATTATAAACTAAGTCTTTTACCCGCGCGTACGCACACGTCTGTATTATTAGTTTGATTAAATACTTTTAATTCATAAATTTTTATTGCCAGTAGCATGTTCATGGTATTATTCTTTCTCCTTTGTTAATTTTTCTTCGGCCTATTCTCCTTTATTTAGTTTCTTTTTCTTCTTTCATTTCTTCTTCATCTTTACTCTTCCTCATTTTCCTCTTATGTTTTTTGTCCTTGCGGTTTCGTATTCCGTTATTTGGTCTGCTTCTTCTTTTATGTTCATATTTTGTTTATTTTTTGTCTTTGTTGTCTTCACTTTTTTTGTATGTTCCTTCTTATTCTTTGAGTTAGTTTTGCTTATTGTTTTTTTTGTTTCTTCTTTGATTTTAGTTTAGACGGTCAAAGTTGCTAGAGTTTTGCGATTTTTTTGTTAGATATTTTTCACTAGATTATTTTCTACTGGAATTTTTTTCAGGATTTTATCCCTATTAGAAATAATTTTACTGTAATCCTCTTTAATTTAATCTGATGTAGACTAGTTTTTTTTTACTATATGATACACTTAACCAAACTTAAAAATATAAACTATTCACTTAGAAATGAACAACTACATATTCACACATATAATAACCAATGTCTAACAATAATAATAATATGCATCATAAAAATATAGTTAAGCATAACTGGTTTGAGCAATATAGTTAAAAATATACTGGTTTGAGAAATTCTTCAGTAATTAAGGTGTAACTTTCTTTTTGTTTTTTAAGTTTGCTAAAAAAAAACTCACCTCATGGTTTATATATTTTTTCATAATAAATTTTCCAGTTTTTCAAATGTTTTTGTATAAATCTTTCAAATATGGTTACTAAATCGACCTTAAATTTTAACAAAAATCGAAGAAATTTGTTTAATTACTTTGGACTTGTGAAGTTTCAAATTTAAGAGCGATTATACTTTCTATTTTTATCATATACTCCCTCCCGTTTCATAATAAGTGTCGTTTTGACTCTTGAGTTACCCAATGTATCTAGATGTATATGAATGTATTAAGACTCAAAACACATGCATATACATTAATAAATAGTCTAGATTCATTTTGTCAAAGCGACACTTATTATTAAACGGAGGGAGTATATTAGAGTTATTAAAACATTTAATATTAAATTTGTTTCTTTTTTGTTGGCATTAGAAAATATAATTTCCTTATTTATAAAAAAAAAGTATGAAAAATAGATAATACCTTTGAGTTAGGAAAGTTTCTTGAAATATGAAAAAGGAAAATGTTTAATGAAATAAATATAATTAAATTTAGATGATGATGTGGAATGATACTATTAGTTATTTAAAATTTGGAAACTTTCTTAATTCTCGAGATGCTTATGTGGATGATTGGTTAAGTTTTATCCTATACTAGGTCTTTTACCCGCGCGTACGCGCGGGTCTGTATTATTAGTTTGATTGTTGAACCGATGTTAACTATTCTTTCTCATTTGTTTATCTTTCTTTAGGCTATTCTCCTTTATTTAGTTTATTTTCTTCTTTCATTCGATCTTCATCTTTACTCTTCCTCATTTTCCTCTTATGTTTCTTTGTCTTTGCGGTTTTTTATTCCTTTATTTGGTGTGCTTCTTCTTTTATGTTCATCTTTTGTTTGTTTTTTGTCTTCGTTGTCTTCATTTTTTTTGTATGTTCCTTCTTATTCTTTGTGTTAGTTTTGCTTATTGTTCTTTTGTTTTTTCTATGATTAATTTAAAAGGTCAAAATTGCTAGAGTTTTGCTATTTTTTTGTTAGATATTTTTTCCTAGATTATTTTCTACTCGAATTTTTTCAGGATTTTATCCTTTTTAGAAATAATTTTACTGTAATCCTCTTTAATTTAATCTGATGTATTTTTTTACTATATGATACACTTAACCAAACTTAAAAATATAAACTACTCGTAGAAATAAAATTGACTTAAAAATGTACAACTACTTATTCACACATATAATAATAAATGTCTAATAATAATAATAAAAATAATAATTCAGTTTAGGCTTCATAAAAATATAGTTAAGCATAATTTTCAATTTCATATTATTAGGTTTCATATTTTTTATTTGGTTTCCTGGTTTAGTCTTACATTATGTGTTTTTTTTTTTTCGTTTTTTGCTATCTTCGTCTTCGCTTTTCTTCATTTACTTTTTTTGTTGTTTTTTTTTGTTTATATTCTTCTATTTTTTTCAATGATTAATTCTTTCCATCGAAAATGCTATGTTTCGCTAGATTTTGTTCATTTACTCTTAATCTTAGGTAGAATAAATCTTTTTAATCTTAGGTAGAATAGCTAAACCTAAAAAAATAAAATGTACATCTGAACAAATTAAGCTAAAAAGCTAATATTATAATATTACAGTTAAACAAATACTAATATATATATATGTTGTATTTCTAGGGGTATAAAATTTGTTTGAAAAGAAGCTAATCGATGCACATTGTTGTTCTTTATTTCCTTATTCACTCTTGCGTTTATATTTTTTAATTTTCTTTTCTTTATTCTTTTTCAAATTTTTCTACTTTGGTTTCTTCTTAGTTCTTATCTGGTTTCTTATTTATCTTCACTCATCTTCGGTTATGCTCTTCTTTGTTTCTCTTTTGTGTTCTTGTTTGGCTTTTGCTTTTCTTCGTCTTCGCTCTTCTTTATTCATTCTTTGTGTTCTTATTTGGTTTCATTTCTTTCTTCACTCTTGTTTCCATATTTTCACTTTTTTTTTATTTATTCCTCTTCAATTTCTCCTACTTTGATTTCTTATTTAGTTCTTATTTAGTTATTTAGTTGTCTTCACTGATATGTCCATCTGCTTTTCTTTATTACTCCTTTGTATTCTTTTTTTTCTTTTATGTCGTTCGTTCTTGTCTTTGAATTTTTTTAAATTTTAGAAAAAATTCTCTTGGTATTAAATAAGTTTATGTGTACTAATAATATTAGTTGTTTAAAATTTAATATAACTAATTTACATGACAAAGTTTATTTTTGTTGTAATTAGAAAATGTAATATCTTTATTTTCTAAATATTTAATTAATAAAATTTTCTTAAATATGATAAGGAAAATAATTAATTGATTTTGGTGATGATGTGGAATGATACTATTGGTTGTTTAAAACCATATATACTTAATTTCCTTATCTCTTACATGTTTAAAATTTGTAAATTTCCTTAGTCATTTAAATGTTTAATTAATTAGTTTTGGTGATGATGTGAAATAGTACATTTTATATGATGATGTGGAATGATATTATTGATTATTTAAAATATGGAAAATTACTTAATCTTGGAGATGATTATTTGGACCAATAAAATCATATGATGATGTGGACTGATACTATTGATCGGGACCAGCCATGACTATTCAGTGGAATGGGGAGAAAACTGAAGCATTTACACCCAAGAAGGGACTACGACAAGGCGATCCGTTGTCGCCATACTTGTTTGTGATGTGCCTAGAACGCCTATGCCATCTGATAGATGAAGCTGTTATCCGTAAGAAGTGGAAACCTATCTGACTGTCTAGAGGCGGACCGGAGCTCTCGCATGTCTGCTTTGCAGACAACCTCATCCTTTTTGCAGAGGCTTCTGTAGCCCAAGTGAGAGTTATTAGAGGGATCCTAGAGCGTTTCTGTATAGCTTCCGGACAGAAGGTAAGCCTAGAGAAATCCAAAACTTTCATCTCACAGAATGTCAGTAGAGAGCTCGGGAAGTTAATAAGTGATGAAAGTGGTATTAGCTCTACACGTGAACTTGGTAAGTACCTGGGGATGCCAGTGCTTCAGAAGCGCATCAACAAAGATACGTTTGGAGAGGTATTGGAGAAAGTATCGTCCTGGCTTGCAGGATGGAAAGGGCAGTTATTGAGCTTGGCGGGACGAATTACACTCACCAAGGCAGTGCTCTCGTCTGTACCGGTGCACACCATGAGCACAGCTATGCTTCCGCAGTCAACGTTAAATAGACTGGACAAGGTTTCAAGATCGTTCTTATGGAGTGACTCCGCCGATCAGAGGAAACAACACCTCATATCTTTTGGGAGAAAGTTTGTACTCTGAAGAAGGAAGGAGCATTGGGGATTCGTAAAGCTAAGGAGATGAACACTGCTCTCCTTGCAAAGTTAGGCTGGAGATTGTTACACAATGAGATTTCTTTGTGGGCAAAGGTTTTGAGGAGCAAGTATAAAGTGAAGGAAGTGAAAGATGCGGCTTGGTTCAGTACGAAAGGCAATTGGTCTTCTACATGGCGGAGCGTTTTACGTGGAATGAGAGATGTAGTGATTCCGGGGATGAATTGGATGATTGGCAACGGGCGCACGACACGCTTTTGGAAAGATAAGTGGCTCTCAGGACAATCGTCAGTGGAGCTGGCAACAACAGAGATCCTGGAGGCTCTTACTGAGTCACGGGTGTCTGATCTATGGCAGAGCGGGTCTGGTTGGTTGCTTACCCAGATTGAGCCATATGTTTCGGTGGACACAAGACTAAGATTGGCAGCAGTGGTGGTGGATGAAGTCACGGGAGGTAGGGACAGAATGTCTTGGGGATTGACACAAGATGGCGAATTCTCAGTCACCTCTGCGTATTCCTTTCTCACTCAGGATACCAGACCGCGGCAATGTATGGCTGGACTATTCACACGGGCTTGGCATGTGGTAGTCCCGGAGAGAGTCAGAGTCTTCCTATGGCTGGTGATTAACCAAGCTCTTATGACAAATGCAGAAAGATACATACACCACCTTAGAGATACTAATATGTGTCAAGTCTGCAGGAGTGGAAAGGAAACTATCATACATATCTTAAGAGATTGCCTTGCAATGGAAGGTATATGGAGCGCATAGTTCCTTTGGGGAAGAGGCGCGAGTTTTTTGAGTCTCCGTTACTGAGTTGGATTTACAACAATCTGGTTTCCGAGCTTGATCTAGGAGATTATAAATGGTCAACATGCTTTGCGATGGCAGCTTGGTGGGGCTGGAAATGGAGATGTTGCAATGTATATATTTGAATCAAATGGGAAGTGTCGTGACCGTGTGAAGTTCATAAAGGACATTGCCAAAGAAGTTGCATCAGCTTATTCCTTCGAACCCGATAGCGGAGGTATGAGTAACAGAGTGGAACGGCATATAGCATGGAAGCCACCAATGCAAGGCTGGTGGAAGATCAATACTGACGGAGCGTCGCGAGGAAACCCGGGATTGGCTACAGCTGGGGGAGTCTTGCGTGATGAGAATGGCAGTTGGGTATGTGGTGTAACACCCCCGGTTCGGTCTATGAATAGACTAAACCGCAGATGCCACAAGTGTCGAGGTTCATAAGATAGGCCGTCTTGGGTCTAAGAACAAATCAGAGCCCAAGTCAGCTAATCCGATGAATACGACCCTCTCGACCATCGGTTAAGGCTTTGCAACCTGCTCCTCCGGTCTTGAGTTGTGTTAGCTCCGGACAAGAGCTAATATCATTGAGAGGCCAGATTTGTAAAAAGATAACTTTATATAATAACCTTGTCAAAACAAGTTCTTACAAAACTTTATACTATTTTGCCGGCAAGGCCTAGTGCCCAAAGCATAGCTATTGCATATAATAACCTGAAATCGAGTTTTACAAAAGCCAAGCCAATCTACTCCGGTCTTCAGCTGTTCTGCCTCCCGTCCACGGGCTTCAACTAAGGGTTACCTGTAAGACAAATAATCATCATGAGTAACCTAATGTTACTCAGTGAGTTCAGGACCCTCTATACAAAGGTTATTCCCCAAACCCAAACCCCAAAAGAAAAAGGCGGGATCTCATCCGCCACCTGCAACACAAAGCAATTATGCAATATTGCTGCTATAGCCTTAAGACTAACCGTACCCCAATCAAACAAGAACAGGTACGATCAATCCAAGACTATAACAACACTCAAACAAGCAATCAATCAATCAAGCAATGCACACAATCAATCTATATGCAAAGCAACCCTAATCAAGTAGCGGAATACTTGACTTCTACATGCAGTGAGGCCTCTAGGTGCATAAGCCACATTCTCAGCCCACGCCTGTGAAGGTTCACGCTCATCCGGAATCACACAGAAACTAGATGAACGCCTTCACCCGGGCACTACAGTCCATCGCGGTACCCGGTTCATCCTCCCATCTATTGGCCTTACTGGCGCACCATGCCAATGTCTGGTTGGATCCCATATCGTCATATGGTACCATACTCGGCCAAGGCAGCTGACCAGGTTATCCTCCGAGTCTTCCTCCCTTCATGCACAGCCTCCACGCTGCCAATCCGGTTGGGCTCTGACGTGCGAGAATGCGCTTGACTACACCTTCCTAAACAACATGTGGTTAGACACGCCACATGTTCTCAGTACTTAGCATATGGGCCTTTACGCACCACTATGCCTCATACCCTCGGTTCTGCGGCAGAGCTTCCCTTGCCTCGGAAGAGTACCCACACGAACCTCGAAAGATCTGGCGGCTCAGCCGTCCGTGATCTTTCCACATCGGAGTCATACTCAACATATGGGCCTTACGCACCACCATGTTAGCATGCACTCGAGGTTTAGCGGCATAGCCATGCTATAACCCCACAACCGATGCATTGATACGCATCTACACAAACACGATCTGGCGGCTCAGCCGTCCGTGATCTTACCACACCGGAGCCATACTCAACACATGGGCCTCACGCACCACCATGTTAGTATGGACTCGAGGTTTAGCGGCATAGCCATGCTATAACCCCACAACCGATGCATCTATATGCACCTGCACAAACAAGATCTGACGGCATAACCTTCCCCGAAGGTTACCCATCACAATCTTACACACAAAAGAGATCTGCCAGCATAACCTTCCCCGAAGGTTACCTGACACAACCTCACAACACAAGAGATCTGACGGCATAACTTCTCTCTCTAGAAGATTACCCGTCACAACCTCACAGAGATTTCTGCAGCATAACTCTCCACAATTTTTACTAAACATTATTGTTTAGAGAGTTATACCACATACTTATAAACGATAGAAGGAAATAAACTATAACCTAGCTACCGGAACTCACAGATTTTAGACGACCCGGCTGACCCCGTTCCTAGCCTACCCCGCTCTAGCCCGAACCCGATCCGCCTCTGGATCTTCTCTTCTTCTTCTCCACCTTGTTCTTCTTCTTCTTCTTCCTCTTCTTCTTCTTCTTCTTCTTCTCCTCCTTTATCTCTTGGGCGTTCTCCCCTTTCTCTCTCTACTTTATCTCTCTAGATTTTCAGGTTTTGGTGTGAGTTGAAATGAAGGCTGAAGGGGCCTTTATATAGGTTTTTGGGAAGCTCGAGGTGGCGTCTGAGGACTTCAGAACGTGACACCTATCCTCTGCATGCAACCAATGGCGTTGAGGCACGCCTGCAGCTGCTTCTCCCATCCCCATCCACTTGGAACGAATGGCACCTTCCCATTGGTCCATTCTCCAAGCTGCTGGGTAGCTGAACGTGATTGGTCCATTGAAGATGAGCATCTCCTCCTTGATCCTATCTTCATGGAATGAGTGTCTCCTTCCTATTGGCTCCTTCCTCAAACTGGTGAGTGTGTAGACATGATTGGTCCAACACATTTCTGTTTTCTTACGAACAGCTGAGTGCTCACACCTGATTGGTCCGTTGTGAAAGCTGCTGGGTATCTCCATTTGATTGGTCCGTTGTGAAAGCTGCTGGGTATCTCCATTTGATTCGTCCATTTCTGGATAAGATAATCCAATCAAAATGCTTATCCACGGCCTCACTCTCTCCCATTAGGTGGTGTTGACACACGATTGGTCCAACACAATTTCGTCCATTCCAATAGCTCAATGTCTCTGCCTGATTGGCTGAACGGTTTTGGCTCCATCTGAGTAGCTTGGTGTCTCCTCCTTACTGGTTTAGACCATCTTTATCCTCTCAAGTAGCTGGTGTCACCACTTGATTGGCTTAGAACAAGATTGCTCCAAAAGTACGTTTCCTCGTCCAGAGGGTTTCGTACGTTTCCCTGTCCGGAGGGTTTCGTCCCCGTCATGTTTGAGAATTAAAATCTCCTATTTTAATCCTTCTCTCATTTCCATGTTTCTGAGCTTCCACATAGTTGCTTGGAAATGTGCGGAATACCTCCATCCCGAACATTTACGCTTCTTGCAGTCGTTGCGGGATAGATCTTGGGCGTTCGTCCCATCTCCCAATCTGCTCGTCGTCCGATTCTGCTTCGATTCAAACTTCTTAGAATGGTTTCTTATGTCGTCCAAACTCTTCTCTTCTTGATTTGGAGAACTTTGATATTTCGTCGTCCTGTCGACTCTTCCCATGTTCGTACAATGATCGTCCCACCTGGACAATCTTGTTGTATCTTCACTTCTGCTCGTTAGTTCTTGATTATGTCTTGATCCAAGTCTTCGTTGTGATCTCTGTATTAGATCCCACGTCTTTGTCTTCCAATCCCAGAGTGTTGATCTTCCCATCCCGGCCTTTGGGATGTTTTAGGTCTTGATACGGGGTATCACATGTAGCTTCGCACTTAACATTGGCATTTGCTTGGCGCCATTAGCAGAAATTTGGGGAGTCTACTACGGTTTGCTTATGGCTTGGGAGCAGCGTGTCCCATGACTGATAATAGAGGTGGACTCAAAGATTGTGATGAAGATCCTCCACTCAGGGATCAAAGATTCCCACCCTCTATCTTTCCTAGCACGTCTGTGCTATGGCTTTTTCTCTAGGGACTGGATAGTCCGGATCATGCATACATACAGAGAGGTGAATCGGGTCGCCGACGGGCTTGCGGATTATGCTTTCACGCTATCTCTTGGTTTTCATTTATTTACCTCGTCACCCATTGTAATTTCGGTGTTGTTGATGGAGGACGCTAATGGCTCTTCACGAGCTCGGTTTGTAAACTTTTAAATTGGTTTTGAATAATATAAAGGAGACATTTTTCCCCTCTCACGTACCAAAATAAAAAAATAAAAAATAACGTTAGCGAGTAAGTCTTTACTTGAGAAAAAGCATCGTTAAATTTACTTCTTATGTAATGATTTGTTTTCCAGATATTTTTGTCTATTAACTTTGTAATCATGGCTAACTCAAACACTGTATTCTGATTTTATAAATCCAGAAGTTAAATAAAAATTATAATTTAAAATGACCAAGTTGCATTTTCTGATAATATACCATAATTAAAGATGAATGATACATATTTTTTTTTTAACAAGGTGGTCATGGTCTGGTGGCAGTGGGTTCACAAGTGTGAGTACAGCCACCTGGGTTCGACTCCTGGCACAACGAATTTAACATGATTTTCATGTGGCTTCGAGGACCACACCAGATCCAATTAGACGTGGTGCTAGTGGGATCCGTAAGGGCCCAAACACCTGAGTTATAAAAAAATATAAAAAAATGATACGGTTTTTTATTAGATGGTTGGTGGTTGTTGGTACGCTTAACATAGAGATAATAGATTTCACCCTAAACAACAACATTCCAGCGACGATTAGGAAAAAACATTTGGAAACAATCCTGATAATATCCAGACATAGTCGTGATACTACCATCGTCTAGCTTGAACACCTTAATCTCATAATCTTTAGCACGTTTGTGCTCGTCGGTGAAATAGATAGAGTTTTCAAGGCATCCGTAGTACTCACTAGCCACAACCGAGAAACGAGTATCTGTAGCCATCACAAACGCATTACCTCCAAGAGACTTGACTTCTTCCCATTGGCAAGAGTCATCATCGATCTTGTAAACCTTGAAACCTAAAGTTCTTGGATAAAAGCCTCCTTCTTCTCTTTCCAGTGGCGTGTTCCCAACATCATCGCGTATCACTTTGGAAAAAAAACTGAAGGTTGCAAAATTCATTTCCCTACGATTACCTTCAACGATACGATCAACAATGTATAAGTCTCCACAACTTCCTCCCACTAAGCTTCTGTCTCTCCAACTACAAGATTTCGCGATATCATCATTGAGCGCAGGTCCATACCTGAAGATACCACGAGCAGGACTGATCCACCAAATAATCCCTCTTGAATCCAACGCGTAAGTCATACCTTGATGAACTATAAGGTCGCATAGTTCACCTACTTGGTCTTCGAATCTTGTCCACATCTCTCCGTTCCAATACCTAACCTTCCTGTCACAACAGATCACAACAAGCCGATCGTTTCTTCCCTCAACAACCGCTCTTATGAATCTTTTATCTGCTTGCTTCTTGCGCTGCTTCTGAACAATATAGGTTGGGTGGATCTCGGTGACGTTGAATTTCAACAGATTGATTTTTCTGCACCGAAAAAGGCGGAAGGGGAAGCGGGAGAGAGGGCTGAGGAGACGGAAAGTCTTGTCGATGAGTTCGGCGTCGTGTTTGATCAGCCATCCTTTGCTTGAGGAGGAGGAGAGAGTGACACGAGAGAAAATGGCGCCTGACAGCACGCGAACGTCAGGGGGATTCGTATATTTTGGTCGGGGTAGTTATTGATGCGGATAACGAGGGGGTCAAGGAGGATGAGAGGGCGAGGATTGTTGCCGGGGAGGGAGGCGGAGGAGCGCCAAGATGTGCAGATGCTACGGAAACGGATGATGTCCAAGACGGACAACAAATGGAGGGCGATTAAGCCGAGGAGCTCTGTCGGTAAATTGGACCAGTCAGCCATTTTGCTCACTCTTGTCTTTGTTGTTGTGTATTGTCAGAGAATGACCACAAGGAAAGTCCTTAAATAGAAAAGAATGGAAGCGTTTGTAGGTTAATTACCCTTTCGGGAAATGTAATGATTGGCTGTCTGAATTGTGAAAATCAGTGAGTATTTTGTTTTATTGGACTGCCTGGCATTGTTATTCAGGAAACAAAATCTGAATATTACCATGTAATGAAGATATCACACCCAATTCCGTTACTATGACAGAAGAATTTCTAAACTATAACCTCTATAAGAAAATGAAATTTCTATATTTTTTTGGGTAATAAAAATACAGTCAGGTAATAGTCTGGCATGCATGCACTTTCATTTCTTATAAATAGAAAAATCTAGTTATTATATCAAAATGAAAATGCAAATTGTTAACAAAGGAAGAAACATATATACAAATTCGCTGTTTTTGAATATTCTTTTTGAGAAAAAAGAATATCCAAGTTTATTATTTATGAAATCAAATTTCTTAGATGAGGTTGTTGTGTTTTTATATATTGTATTTTTTTTTTAATAACCAACTATGAGTTGGCCTAGTTATTGAAAATTTAAGAACCTTGGAGGTCATGGATTTCGATATCAATGTACAAGAAAAGGGTTTGGTCTAAATCCTACCACATCTTAGCTTTCATCAAAATTTAGGATAAGTTTTTTGTTTGTTTCCGCTGAAGATAAAAGCCTTCGATTCATTTGTATGGAAATTTAAATCCTCGTACTCTGAATATTCATTATGGATCCGGCCCAGCATATATTTAGCTTTTTTTTTATCTCCAATGATTGAAGAGATTGATCGATCAACCTTTTGTTTGTTCAACATTTTCAATCTTAGAGATCTATAGGCTATAGCCGTAGTAGGAGAGTGATGGCTGGAGCAGACCAAAGCCAAAGATGGAGCCTACGAGCCAAGACCGCTCTTGTAACCGGTGGAACCAAAGGCATCTCGGGTTCGTAATATTGAATCAAAACTCCAATTCTTTCCATATTTCTTGGAATCACTAACTAGATTTTATTTCAATCTCTCTTACTCTATCATCAATATAGGCATGCAACAGTAGAGGAACTTGCTGAATTTGGAACAATAATACATACTTGTGCTAGAGACGAATCTCAACTTTACTCATCTTCGGTTCTGCTCTTCGTTGTTTCTCCTTTGTGTTTTTGTTTCTTCGTTTTCACTCTTCTTTATTCCTTATTTGTGTTCTTATTTGGTTTCATTTCCTTCGTTACCTGATATACCTCTATTTTACATGCTTTTTATACTGTTTTAGTATTGTTTTCTAATGGTTTTTGGCAGGTTTTCTATCTAAAAAGGTAGTTTTACTGTGTTTATAGTGTCTAGAGTCTAAACAGGTGAAATGATGCATTTTGGAGCAAAACCATAGGATTTGCACTTCAAGCCGCTCCATGCACAAGCATCAACTTTAAGAGGGCCCAGAAAAAGATCTACTCAATGGATTTCATCAAGACCAGTTCCCTGCGTGCTCTGATTGAGTTAACTTTCCAACGCAACTGGAATGGCCTCATTTGGATGAGTAGAAAAGGAGTTACAACCAAAAGAGTGAAGACTGTCCAGACGGCTCTATCGAGAACAGCGCCCAAACCGCGCAGTCCGGCTGGCCGAGAACGAATGTTTCACGCTCGGCCAAATCATCCGTCCGTCTGAAGTCTCGGCCAAAGTTCCAAAACCGTCGGCCGATCACGCATCACGACCCGGGAAACATGTCCCGCGGTCGGCCACGCCACAACGCTCACGCCACCCGCGCACGACCATGCCGCGCGAGCCGGGAAACAAAGCCTCGCGGCCGCGCAACCTGTCTCGCGTACCACGGCCGATGCGCCGTCCGAGCCGGGAAACTACGTCCCGCGTCCGGCCGAGAATTTCATCGGCCAATCTTCATCCGTCCGACCACAGCGGCCGACCACGAATCCGTCCGGCCACGACCGTTCCGATCGTACTAGACCCATGACCGATCGTCCCGACCGACCGTCCAACGCCGCGGTCGACCCGAAGCCCGTTTTGAAGCCCGTTTCACATATTTTCAAGCCCGGCTTAACCCTAAGCCGCCTCTAAAGACCTAGCACTATATATATAGCTTTTTAGCCTCTTGTGAAAAGAGAGCCGCCCTTGTATTTCGATTTCCTACTCTAAGTTTTATTGCAATCATGTTTTCTTCATCTCTATGTGTGTTTGCTTTGATCATGTCTGAGTAATCCACTAGTTAGGTTGCTAGGGTTACTATTCAATGAGTTGCTTGCATGATCTTTGATTTCAATGATTAGCTAGGGATTATATTAGAGTCTTTGTCTCGTCTTGTGCACTTAACTAATGCTGATTGCTTTACCGCGCATCTAGTAATCCGATCTTAGGTTGATTTGAGCCTCGACAGTGCTGTATCATTCGCCGGACATATTCTTTGACAAGCTAGGTTTCTTAGACTGCGAAAGTTGATCTACTATAATCTAGTGAACTGTATCAGAACCTATTCATTCTAAAGCTTGATTTAATCACCTAGGGACATACCAAAAGTTTAGCGACTAGGTAGATTAACAAAGGAGCCGGAGCCTCGAAAGTGGAATGGTTTTATATTCGTGATCTGTGTTCTAGACGGTTCTTAATATCCCAATATCCCTAATCAATTCATCTATCATTGTTTCATTGATCATTGCTTGCTTCTCTGCGATAGCCCCTATGACCTAGCGTTTCCTTTATTGTTTACAACCTCGTTATACTTGCTAGTTCGGTTCACCATTACAACCTCAATCATACTTTTGTTTTAGCTTGATCCAAAATCCATAGTTTCAAAGTGTACTCAATAGCCAGTCCTTGTGTTCGATACCCATACTTCCGCGATCTGTGCACTTGCAGAGGTCTAGGAGTTTGGTAAAACCTGACTCCACATCAAGTTTTTGGCGCCGTTGCCGGGGACTGCAGCAGTACCTTTGGAACTCGACTAGGATCTAGTCTAGAACCTTTTCCTGTTTTGCTTTTCTTTTGCTTTTGAATTTTTAGTTTTTGATTTCTTTTCTTTGATTTTTGCTTTTGTTTTTGTTTTTCCCTTTTGATTTAACTTGTTTCCAAGACTCTTTTCAGGTGCATGACTAGGAGGTCCAACAAGGACAACCTAGTTGAACATCCAGAGATAGACAAGCTTGAGAAGCAACTTAGGAAGCAAAAAGCCCAAGAGATGGCCGACGAAGCAGCTCGCGCTCACGCCGCTGAAGTGGCGCGCGCTCAAGAAGAAGGAAGAGATCCACCTCCTCCTCCTCCTAATCCACAAGACCCTGCTGGAGATGTGAATGTGCAACCTCAAGCTGGAGCACCTACAATCGGAGACTATGACTCTGCCGATGCTTTCTTCATGGATAGAAACCCTATCCATCCACCACTTCCTGCAAGGAATGACTATGAGATCAAGCCTCAGATCATAGCATTGGTTAGACAGAACCAATTCAATGGACTTCCAGCTGAGCATCCTCTTGATCACATAGAAAACTTTGATCAAGACTGTTGATGAAGCTAAGGTTCTTATTGGACACTGCAAGCAATGGAAACTTCATGACCAAGACTGTTGATGAAGCTAAGGTTCTTATTGAGAATCTTGCAGCTAGTGATTGTAACAACTGTCCTGATTATGACCGCTCAAGCCGCACCACTACTAGCTCCCCTGATTCTTTTCAAATGACTGAACTCAAGAACATGATGGCTCAAGTTCTTAAGGGACAGCTCAAGCATATCAATGCAATAGAAGGGATGAGTGATGCGAATGAAGACCCATCAAGAGAATGCATGGGAGATTTCTCTAATGAAGCCAATGAAGAAGATGTGAACTACATTGGAAACTATGGGAACAAGGGATACAATCCAAGCTATCGCCCAAACCCCAACATGTCTTATAGAAACCCCAATGTGGAGAATCCTCAAGACCAAGTGTATCCTCCAAGGTATCCACAACAACAAAGGCCTCCTTACCAATCTCAAGGAAGCCAATTCCAGCCAAGGCAAGGGTATGAGCAGAGATCATCATATCCACCCAAGGAGCCATATGCTTCTTCACCAAATCAAGCTCCTCCAAACCAACAAGGTGGGAGATTTGAAGGAATCCTCCAACAGATCATGGATGGCCAGAAGAAGAATAGCAAAGAGATGTATGAGAAGATGGACACTTTGTTCAGCAATCTCAATACTAAGTATGATGCTGTTGCCACTCATGTGAAGAAACTAGAGACTCAAGTCACCCAAACTATGGAAGCTGTTAAGAGACAGGAAGCTGAATCCAAGAAGTCCTTTTGCAACTCAGCTGCTATAGAAGAAAGATTTGAAGACCAAGTTCCAGAATGAATGCTTTCAAAACCTACTTTTGATTGCAAGATTTGGTCTGAAGAGATTTACCCAGAGAGAGAGTCCAATCGAGCTAGAAAGAGAAAACTTTTTCCAAAGATTATCCCCAAGACTGATAACTCAGGAAAGTTTGTTGTGCCTTGTATCATCAAAGGTAACATTCTTGAGCAATCTTTGTGTGACACAGGAGCCAATGTGAACATCATGTCTAAGAGGATAGCTGACAAGATAGGCCTCACCAAGATACAGCCATCATCCATCTCCATCAACTATGCTGATTCATTCTCACAAACCCCTATGGCTTTGTGCCTAATGTGATGGTGCAGATTGGAAATTGCTCTATCCCCACCGATTTCCAGATTGTGGAAATGAGAGAGAGTAGCCATAGACCTCTCATATTTGGAACCCCTTTCCTGTCTACTGTGGGTGCCATATTTGATTTCCCCAATCAAAGAATCTCTTTCAACAAGGTGAACAAGGGTATGTTTTTCCCTATGTGTTCAACAAAGAGCTCTTTTGTTGACATGGTCCAAGAGGAGAAAATTACTTTGAAGCCACCCCAAAAAAGGAGAAACTGAAGATACAGTCAAGGAAGATCCCATTCCTAAGCCCAAGCAGCTTGCCACACAAGCAAGGAGTAAGACTAAGGCCCCTACACCAAAACCGCCCAAGGGATCATCCAAGATTGAAGATGAGGCCAAGCCAAGAAGAAAGGTTAGAAAACCTAGGTCTGGCCGCAACATGAAGCTTCTATTCCCAAAGGAGCTTATTGATGAGAATCTAGAAGGATTCAAGGAGAAAGTTACAAGAACTCTACAACTTTTTCCTAAGGCATTTGTGCCAAGGGACATCCATGGAGAGATTGTCTATCCAGCTGTGAATCACCCACCAGATACTCATTGCAAGGAGAAAAGACTTGGAGGATCAAAGATGCCTCTAGTCTCCATCTTCTCCTGAGCACCAAGCCTTACAGTCAAGCTAAAGACTTAAAACAAGCGCTGCATGGGAGGCAACCCATGAGGTACTTTTACTTTTCTTTCTTTAAATTTCTTACTTTTTTTTTTCCTTTTGTGTTTTCTTTGTTTTAAGATGTGAAAACACAATCCGCGCCAAACAATTGGCCGCGGACGCGCATAAATTATTTTTGGCCGAGCAATTTCCAACCGGGCCGACCGTTGCGGTCGAGCCGGAAAGGAACAGGCCGCTATCGGCCGGATTTATGTATCGGAACAGACCGACCGTCGATCCGGGAAACAAACGATCGGCCTCGGCCAAATTCTCTCGTCCGTTCGCAGATTTGGCCGACCAAATCGCTCGGCCGCAACAACAATCCATCGGCCAAAATTTTCTCGGCCAAGGTAAGTCCCCTTTTCATTTAATTCAAACCGGTTTTAACCGATCGTAAACCAACTTAAACCGGTTTTCAACCAAAATTCGAATTTGAAAAGGAGAATTAATAGAACTTTGAGTTTATTTACCTTACCTTTCCCTTGAAAACAACAAGAACCTCTCTTTCTTCTCCAAAAACCTAAAAACCCCATTAGAGGAACTCTAAGAGCTTTGATTCCAAAACTCCTACTGTTCATAACTCTAAATTGGAAATTACTTGCTCTTGCAACCATTATTCACTTTTCAATACACAAGGTTGATATACCTCTAATTTACCCACTTTTTATACTGTTTTAGCATTGTTTTCTAATGGTTTTTGGCAGGTTTTCTATCTAAAAAGGTAGTTTTACTGTGTTTATAGTGTCTAGAGTCTAAACAGGTGAAATGATGCATTTTGGAGCAAAACCATAGGATTTGCACTTCAAGCAGCTCCATGCACAAGCACCAACTTTAAGAGGGCCCAGAAAAAGATCTACTCAATGGATTTCATCAAGACCAGTTCCCTGCGTGCTCTGATTGAGTTAACTTTCCAACGCAATTGGAATGGCCTAATTTGGATGAGTAGAAAAGGAGTTACAACCAAAAGAGTGAAGACTGTCCAGACGGCTCTATCGAGAATCAGCGCCCAACCGCGCAGTCCGGCTGGCCGAGGAACGAATGTTCCGCGCTCGGCCAAATCTCGTCCGTCCGTCTGAAGTCTCGGCCAAAGTCCAAAACCGTCGGCCGATCACGCAAGTCACGACCCGGGAAACATTGCCCGCGGTCGGCCACGCCACGCCACGACCGCGCACGACCAAACGCGCGAGCCGGGAAACGCCTCGCGGCCGCGCAACTCATCTCGCGTACCACGGCCGATGCATCCGTCCGACCGGGAAACTACGTCCCGCGTCCGGCCGAGATTTCATCGGCCAAGTTCACCCGTCCGACCACGCGGCCGACCACGCATCCGTCCGACCCCGACCGTTACCGATTGTCCGGCCGATCGTCCCGCACGACCGTCCCAACGCCGCGGTCGACCCGAAGCCCTTTTTGAAGCCCAAACTTATGTTTTCAAGCCCGGCTTAACCCTAGCCGCCTCTAGAAAGACCTAGCACTATATATATGGATTTTTAGCCTCTTGAGAAAGAGAGCCGCCCTGTATTTCGATTTCCTACTCTAAGTTTTATTGCAATCATGTTTTCTTCATCTCTATGTGTGTTTGCTTTGATCATGTCTGAGTAATCCACTAGTTAGGTTGCTAGGGTTACTATTCAATGAGTTGCTTGCATGATCTTTGATTTCAATGATTAGCTAGGGATTATATTAGAGTCTTTGTCTCGTCTTGTGCACTTAACTAATGCTGATTGCTTTACCGCGCATCTAGTAATCCGATCTTAGGTTGATTTGAGCCTCGACAGTGCTGTATCATTCGCCGGACATATTCTTTGACAAGCTAGGTTTCTTAGACTGCGAAAGTTGATCTATCTATATCTAGTGAACTGTATCAGAACCTATTCATTCTAATGCTTGATCTAATCACCTAGGGACATACCAAAAGTTTAGCGACTAGGTAGATTAGCAAAGGAGCCGGAGCCTCGAAAGTGGAATGGTTTTATATTCGTGATCTGTGTTCTAGATGGTTCTTAATATCCCAATATCCCTAATCAATTAATCTATCATTGTTTCATTGATCATTGCTTGCTTCTCTGCGATAGCCCCTATGACCTAGCGCTTTTCCTTTATTGCTTACAACCTCGTTATACTTGCTAGTTCGGTTCACCATTACAACCTCAATCATACTTTTGTTTTAGCTTGATCCAAAATCCATAGTTACAAAGTGTACTCAATAGCCAGTCCTTGTGTTCGATACCCATACTTCCGCGATCTGTGCACTTGCAGAGGTCTAGGAGTTTGGTAAAACCTGACTCCGCATCAAGTTTTTGGCGCCGTTGCCGGGGACTGCAGCAGTACCTTTGGAACTCGACTAGGATCTAGTCTAGAACCTTTTCCTGTTTTACTTTTCTTTTGCTTTTGAATTTTCAGTTTTTGATTTCCTTTTCTTTGATTTTTACTTTTGTTTTTGTTTTTCCCTTTTAGTTTAACTTGTTTCCAAGACTCTTTTCAGGTGCATGACTAGGAGGTCCAACAAGGACAACCTAGTTGAACATCCAGAGATAGACAAGCTTGAGAAGCAACTTAGGAAGCAGAAAGCCGACTCGACGCCGCTGAAGTGGCGCGCGCTCAAGAAGAAGGAAGAGATCCACCTCCTCCTCCTCCTAACCCTGCTGGAGATGTGAATGCACAACCCCAAGCTGGAGCACCTACAATCGGAGACTATGACTCTGCCGATGCTTTCTTCATGGATAGAAACCCTATCCATCCACCACCACCTGCAAGGAATGACTATGAGATCAAGCCTCAGATCATTGCATTGGTTAGACAGAACCAATTCAATGGACTTCCAGCTGAGCACCCTCTTGATCACATAGAAAACTTTGAAGAAATTTGCAGCACTACAAGATCCAATGGAGTCTCTGCTGACTACCTTAAGTGCAAGCTCTTTTCATTCTCTCTTGGCGACAAAGCTTCAAGATGGTTGAAGTCTCTGCCAGCTCACTCCATCACCACTTGGGATGAGTACAAGGCTGCATTCATCAACCACTTCTACACCAAACAGAGATCAATTTCTGTGAGAAACAAGATCTCCACTTTCGCCAAGGCAACAATGAGTCTTTCTATGAGGCGCTAGATCGATTCAAGGAGTACATTAGGGACTGCCCTAATCATGGTTTCAATGAGGGAAACCTATGGAACATCTTCTATCGTGGCATAGACCACAAGTACAAGCTTTCATTGGATACACAAGCAATGGAAACTTCATGACCAAGACTGTTGATGAAGCTAAGGTTCTTATTGAGAATCTTGCAGCTAGTGATTGTAACAACTGTCCTGATTATGACCGCTCAAGCCGCACCACTACTAGCTCCCCTGATTCTTTTCAAATGACTGAACTCAAGAACATGATGGCTCAAGTTCTTAAGGGACAGCTCAAGCATATCAATGCAATAGAAGGGATGAGTGATGCTAATGAAGATTCATCAAGAGAATGCATGGGAGATTTCTCTAATGAAGCCAATGAAGAAGATGTGAACTACATTGGAAACTATGGGAACAAGGGATACAATCCAAGCTATCGCCCAAACCCCAACATGTCTTATAGAAACCCCAATGTGGAGAATCCTCAAGACCAAGTGTATCCTCCAAGGTATCCACAACAACAAAGACCTCCTTACCAATCTCAAGGAAGTCAATTTCAGCCAAGGCAAGGATATGAGCAGAGATCATCATATCCGCCCAAGGAGCCATATGCTTCTTCACCAAATCAAGCTCCTCCAAACCAACAAGGTGGGAGATTTGAAGGAATCCTCCAACAGATCATGGATGGCCAGAAGAGAAACACTAAAGAGATGTATGAGAAGATGGACACTTTGTTCAGCAATCTCAACACCAAGTATGATGCTGTTGCCACTCATGTGAAGAAACTAGAGACTCAAGTCACTCAAACTATGGAAGCTGTTAAGAGACAGGAAGCTGAATCCAAGAAGTCCTTTTGCAACTCAGCCGCCATAGAAGAAAGATTTGAAGACCAAGTTCCAGAATGGATGCTTTCAAAACCTACTGTTGATTGCATGATTTGGCCTGAAGAGAATTACCCAGAGAGAGAGTCCAATCGAGCTAGAAAGAGAAGACTCTTCCCAAAGATTATCCCCAAGACAGATAACTCAGGAAAGTTTGTGTGCCTTGTATCATCAAAGGTAACATTCTTGAGCAATCTTTGTGTGACACAGGAGCCAATGTGAACATCATGTCTAAGAGGATAGCTGACAAGATAGGCCTCACCAAGATAGAGCCATCATCCATCTCCATCAACTATGCTGATTCATTCTCACAAACACCCTATGGCTTTGTGCCTAATGTGATGGTGCAGATTGGAAATTGCTCTATCCCTACTGATTTCCAGATTGTGGAAATGAGAGAGAGTAGCCATAGACCTCTCATATTTGGAACCCCTTTCCTGTCTACTGTGGGTGCCATATTTGATTTCCCCAATCAAAGAATCTCTTTCAACAAGGTGAACAAGGGTATGTTCTTCCCTATGTGTTCAACAAAGAACTCTTTTGTTGACATGGTCCAAGAGGAGAAAGCTACTTTGAAGCCACCCCAAGAAGGAGAAACTGAAGAAACAATCAAGGAAGATCCCATTCCTAAGCCCAAGCAGCTTGCCAAACAAGCAAGGAGTAAGACTAAGGCCCCTACACCAAAACCGCCCAAGGGATCAACCAAGATTGAAGATGAGGCCAAGCCAAGAAGGAAGGTTAGAAAACCTAGGTCTGGCCGCAACATGAAGCTTCTATTCCCAAAGGAGCTTATTGATGAGAATCTAGAAGGATTCAAGGAGAGAGTGACAAGAACTCTAAAGCTTTTTCCTAAGGCAGTAGTGCCAAGGGACATTCATGGAGAGATTGTCTATCCAGCTGTGAATCACCCACCAGATACTCATTGCAAGGAGAAAAGACTTGGAGGATCAAGATGCCTCTTGTCTCCATCTTCTCCTGAGCGCCAAGCCTTACAGTCAAGCTAAAGACTTAAAACAAGCGCTGCATGGGAGGCAACCCATGAGGTACTTTTACTTTTCTTTCTTTAATTTTCTTAGTTTTTGTTTTGCTTTTGTGTTTTCTTTGTTTTAAGATAGGATAGAAGGAGAAAAAGGTGTGAAAACACAATCCGCGCCAAAACATTGGCCGCGGACGCGCAAAAGAATTTTGGCCGAGCAATTCCATCTGGCCGACCGTTACGGTCGAGCCGGGAAGGAATAAGCCGTGCTCGGCCGGATTCTACTTGCGCGACAGAAACGTTCGCGCGCACGCGCGAACCGGGAAAGAAACGGCGCGATCGGCCGAAATTTTGTATCGGAACGGACCGACCGTGCCGGTCGATCCGGGAAACATTCGCCTCGACCGCGACAAAATCCATCGGCCATCGGCCCAAAACTTTTCTAGGCCAAGGTAAGTCCCCTTTTCATTAATTCAAACCGGTTTTAACCAATCTAAACCAACTTAAACCGGTTTTCAATCAAAATTCGAATTTGAAAAGGAAAATTGATAGGATTTAGATCTTATTTACTTCACCTTTCCCTTGAAAACACAAGAACCTCTCTTTCTTCTCCAAAACCCTAAACTCCATTAGAGGAACTCTAAGAGTTTTGATTTCAAAACTTTTACTGTTCATAACTCTAAATTGGAATTTACTTGCTCTTGCAACCTTATTCACTTTTCAACACACAAGGTATGTCTTCTAACTCTAATCCTATGTTTATGCAAGATCGAAAATCTTAATAAGTTTCATGTTTGGTCTAAACTCTTGTCTAGACTTGAAATTAGCATCCTTATAGTCTTGTAATGAACTTTGCTAGGTGGAACCTAGGTGGTTTAGAGTTAATTTGAAGTTTAATTTCACAATTGAATAGTTTTTCACAAAACTTATTGGGCATTCCAAACCCCTTATTCAAAGGTGAAATTGCTTAGGCATACTTCAATTCATTAGTTTATCTAGTGATTACTTGGATTAGAAACTCAATTTCTCTTGATTTGCTGAAAATTTTGATTTTAAGCACCATAATCTTGGGATGAACAGTAAAATCCGAAAATTAATTTTGAAAAAGTGAAATTTCTATTTTGTCTCTTTGATTCATGATTAAGCCTTGAGTTGTTCCTTTATTCCATATCATTATTGCAACTCAATTAGCTTATTCTTCTTTTGCATTAATCACAAACTCATATTTCTTCCCAAGAATTTGCTCTTGTAGGTACACCAATGGCAAAGACAAAAGGAAATGAGAGTATGAAGAAGAAGAAGAACCCATTCATGGAACCACCAAAGAAGCAAATCAAGCTAGGGAGTAGTAGCTCCAATGCAAGAGCAGCAATACCAACTTCACCACATTCCATTGATGCAATCAAGAACATGTGGAGAGTCCAAGAAGAGGAGAAGATGATTGGGCACTTGTAACCTTTGTTGGAGAACAAAATCAAGACCCAAGAAAGTGTAAGAAGGCAATGGAGAAGGTGAACATCGAGCCATGTGTGAAGATGGACACCCAAACCCTTGATCTTCTCAAGATAAGAGATGATGTCACATGGTACATAAGGAAGCTAGGCTTGAGCAAGCTCTTCAAGCTAGAATGTAGTGAGTACTCACAACTCACCAAGGAGTTCCTCTCTACAGTAGCTCTTGCCTTTCCCAACCACAATGGAGACCAACCAGCTGGTGAAGGACTCCTACTCTTCAAGATAGGCGATGCCAATGGGCGCATATCCATCTCAGCTCTATGCCAACTCTTTGGACTTCCCAATGAGACAGCACATGACTTCAAGGAGAACTCAAAGAGGAAACAAGCTGCCTTTGCTGATTGGACACACTTTGCCAATGAACCATTCTTGCCTTCAAGGTCAAAGGTGTCTAGAATCACCATCCAGCCATTCGCTATGTGCACCGCCTCATCTCCACCACTTTCCAATGCAAACAAGAAGCCAACAAGGTCACAACTGATGAGTTCTACATCCTCACCACACCATTCATCAAGCATGAGTACAAGGCCAACCTTGGACTTTTACTTGCCAAGACATTCATCAATGTGAGGAAGCTAGCTAAAGACTTGGAAGGCAACAAGAAGCTTTGTGTTCGTTTTGGGAGGCTTATCACGGCCATAGTACTGCATGTGGGGATTGACATTCCCAACTATGAGCCACTACCCAAGCCAACCCCTTTGGATCTCCATGCTCTTCAGCACATCCACTTCCTAAACCGTTGGACTAAAGACCCAACTCGGTTTTGCTATGAGTTTCCAATTGGTCCAGCCAACACTTCCCTTGTCTTGCTGCCACATGAGACATCCCAAGCCTACGCTCAGGAGTTGTCACTTTCCAGCCCAATGAGGAAGAGTTCTATGTTCCATCAAGTGAGAAACCATCATTCCCCATGCTCACCTATCGCACACTTCAGCATGCAGTCAAGACTCAACGCCGCTCCAAGAACGCCATGTTCTCACTACTGGCATGGCTGCGCACCAAGCTCTAGACCGTGTTAACAAGCTGGAGAAGATAGTGGAATGCCAATCTCGCTTCATCTCGCGCCTAGTCCGCGTAGTTCGCCACATTGCACCGGAGAGACTCTTTCGCCCTTCTTCCACCGCTAGAGAGCCATATGAGCCTGACCTTGGTGAGTTCTCACTAGACTCAGAGCTTGGTTCAGAAGGCGATGACCCCATAGATGAGGAAGAGAGTTCTTCTCACTGCCACACATAGTCATCTCAAGTGGTACTTAGTGCAATGGACACTTACAAATCTCCATTTTCTATCCCTATCTTATTTTAATGAATTTTTCTTTATTTTTCTTTTACTTTGAATATTACCTCTCACCTTAATGTGATTTGCTTTCACCGGGACGGTGCAAGTTAAGTCTGGGGGGAGTTTTATTGTGTTACTAATGCATTTTTCTTTCTTTTCTTATGTTTTATTCACTTTGTTTCATGTTTTTCAAAAAGTTTTATTGAGTCAAAAACCAGTCCGGAAGTTATGAACTTGCTTTGAGAATTGAGAGTGTTATGCTAACAATCCATGACCCTAGAGCAGAAACCAGCTAAAGGCACAAGCCTAACAGAAGCTCTTACAGTGGATCGACATGCTAGCTCAGCAAAATTTCTAAGGTAACCAAGCAATCTAGAGTTAACCTCACCTTAATCAATCTTAATTACTCTTGTCAAGGGGGTTGGCATACATGTCGACAGTTCCTTGCTTGATTTTCAATAAGATTTGTCTAATCTTTAAAGAGTTCTCCTCTCTCTCCCATCCCAAATGGTAAGTAATGTTATGAGAAAAAGCTCAAAGAGCACAAGGACAACAAGTAAGCATGAGGAATGCATATGTCTGTACCTTCATGTCTTATGGAATACCTTAGTCAAACAAGGAACAAGCTAAAGACTTATCCTGTGGTTGAAAGAAGGGTCAATAGAAAAAATAAAATGATACCCTAGAAAAGTAGGGATAAATTGACCTTTCAAAGTTCTGATGTGAGAAAGAGAGAGGAAAAGAACTCATTGCACTTAAAGAGGCAATCTTGGAGAGGATCAAGTGGGTAAGAACAAGTTCAATTGATCGATGTCCCCTTGATAAAGAATTCACGCTTTAAATTTATGCAAGAGGTTAGCAATAGAGAGTTTGGATTGCTGGATGAGACTAGTTGGGTTGGTATTGTTCGCTAAACTTGCAGGGTGTATGTGAAGCTAACCTTATGTTGTCTATGTTCATAGTGGAATACAGGAAAGGAACCTTTCACAGGATATTCAAAAGAGCAAGGGAGCTTCCACGTTTTCAAACCTCTTTCACGGATTTAGATTCTTTTTGCTTGAGGACAAGCAAAGATCTAAGTCTGGGGGAGTTGATATACCTCTAATTTACCCACTTTTTATACTGTTTTAGCATTGTTTTCTAATGGTTTTTGGCAGGTTTTCTATCTAAAAAGGTAGTTTTACTGTGTTTATAGTGTCTAGAGTCTAAACAGGTGAAATGATGCATTTTGGAGCAAAACCATAGGATTTGCACTTCAAGCAGCTCCATGCACAAGCACCAACTTTAAGAGGGCCCAGAAAAAGATCTACTCAATGGATTTCATCAAGACCAGTTCCCTGCGTGCTCTGATTGAGTTAACTTTCCAACGCAATGGAATGGCCTAATTTGGATGAGTAGAAAAGGAGTTACAACCAAAAGAGTGAAGACTGTCCAGACGGCTCTATCGAGAATCAGCGCCCAACCGCGCAGTCCGGCTGGCCGAGGAACGAATGTTCCGCGCTCGGCCAAATCTCGTCCGTCCGTCTGAAGTCTCGGCCAAAGTCCAAACCATCGGCCGATCACGCAAGTCACGACCCGGGAAACTATTGCCCGCGGTCGGCCACGCCACGCCACGACCGCGCACGACCAAAGCGCGCGAGCCGGGAGTAACGCCTCGCGGCCGCGCAACTCCTCGCGTACCACGGCCGATGCATCCGTCCGACCGGGAAACTACGTCCCGCGTCCGGCCGAGATTTCATCGGCCAAATTTCACCGTCCGACCACAGCCGGCCGACCACGCATCCGTCCGACCCCGACCGTTCCGACTCGGCCACACCCGATTGTCCGGCCGATCGTCCCGCACGACCGTCCCAACGCCGCGGTCGACCCGAAGCCCTTTTTGAAGCCCAAACTTATGTTTTCAAGCCCGGCTTAACCCTAGCCGCCTCTAGAAAGACCTAGCACTATATATATGGATTTTTAGCCTCTTGAGAAAGAGAGCCGCCCTGTATTTCGATTTCCTACTCTAAGTTTTATTGCAATCATGTTTTCTTCATCTCTATGTGTGTTTGCTTTGATCATGTCTGAGTAATCCACTAGTTAGGTTGCTAGGGTTACTATTCAATGAGTTGCTTGCATGATCTTTGATTTCAATGATTAGCTAGGGATTATATTAGAGTCTTTGTCTCGTCTTGTGCACTTAACTAATGCTGATTGCTTTACCGCGCATCTAGTAATCCGATCTTAGGTTGATTTGAGCCTCGACAGTGCTGTATCATTCGCCGGACATATTCTTTGACAAGCTAGGTTTCTTAGACTGCGAAAGTTGATCTATCTATATCTAGTGAACTGTATCAGAACCTATTCATTCTAATGCTTGATCTAATCACCTAGGGACATACCAAAAGTTTAGCGACTAGGTAGATTAGCAAAGGAGCCGGAGCCTCGAAAGTGGAATGGTTTTATATTCGTGATCTGTGTTCTAGATGGTTCTTAATATCCCAATATCCCTAATCAATTAATCTATCATTGTTTCATTGATCATTGCTTGCTTCTCTGCGATAGCCCCTATGACCTAGCGCTTTTCCTTTATTGCTTACAACCTCGTTATACTTGCTAGTTCGGTTCACCATTACAACCTCAAACCATACTTTTGTTTTAGCTTGATCCAAAATCCATAGTTACAAAGTGTACTCAATAGCCAGTCCTTGTGTTCGATACCCATACTTCCGCGATCTGTGCACTTGCAGAGGTCTAGGAGTTTGGTAAAACCTGACTCCGCATCAAAGGTATGTCTTCTAACTCTAATCCTATGTTTATACAAGATCGAAAATTTCAATAAGTTTCTTGTTTGGTCTAAACTCTTGACTAAACTTGAAATTGCACTCTTATTAGTCTTGTAATGAACTTTGCTAGGTGGAACCTAGGTGGTTTAGAGTTATTTAGAGTTTAATTTCACAATTGAATAGTTTTTCACAAAACTTATTGGGCATTCCAAACCCCTCATTCAAAGGTGAAATTGCTTAGTCATGCTTCAATTCATTAGTTTATCTAGTGATTACTTGGATTAGAAACTCAATTTCTCTTGATTTGCTAAAATTTCGATTTTAAGCACCATAATCTTGAGATGAACAGTAAAATCCGAAAATTAACTTTGAAAAAGTGAAATTTCCATTTTGTTTCTTTGACATTATTAAGCCTTGAGTTGTTCCATTATACCATATCATTATTACAACTCAATTAGCTTATCTTTCTTTTGCATTAATCACAAACTCATGTCTCTTCCCAAGAATTTGCTCTTGTAGGTACCCAATGGCAAAGACAAAAGGAGGTGAAGCCATGAAGAAGAAGAAAGATCCATTATGCAACCACCAAGGAAACAAATCAAGCTAGGGAGTAGTAGCTCCAATGCAAGAGCAGCAATACCAACATCACCACATTCCATTGATGCAAATCAAGAACATGTGGAGAGTCCAAGAAGAGAAGATGATTGGGCACTTGTAAGCTTTGTTGGAGAACAAATCCAAGACCCAAGAAAGTAAGAAGCAATGGAGAAGGTGAACATGAACCTTGTGTGAAGATGGACACCCCAACCCTTGACCTTCTCAAGATAAGAGATGATGTCACATGGTACATAAGGAAGCTTGGCTTGAGCAAGCTATTCAAGATAGAGTGCAGCGAGTACTCAATGCTAACAAGGAGTTCCTCTCCACAGTAGCTCTTGCCTTTCCCAACCACAATGGAGACCAACCAGCTGGTGATGGACTCCTACTCTTCAAGATAGGCGATGCCAATGGGCGCATCTCCATCTCAGCTCTATGCCAACTCTTTGGACTTCCCAATGAGACAGCACATGACTTCAAGGAGAACTCAAAGAGGAAACAAGCTGCCTTTGCTGATTGGACACACTTTGCCAATGAACCATTCTTGCCTTCAAGATCAAAGGTGTCTAGAATCACTCATCCAGCCATTCGCTATGTGCACCGCCTCATCTCCACCACTTTCCAATGCAAACAAGAAGCCAACAAGGTCACAACCGATGAGTTCTACATCCTCACCACACCATTCATCAAGCATGAGTACAAGGCCAACCTTGGCCTTTGCTTGCCAAGACACTCATCAATGTGAGGAATCTAGCTAAAGACTTGGAAGGCAACAAGAAGCTTTGTGTGCGCTTTGGGAGACTCATCACGGCCATAGTACAACATGTGGGGATTGACATTCCCAACTATGAGCCACTACCCAAGCCAACCCCTTTGGATCTCCATGCTCTTCAGCAATCCACTTCCTAAACCGTTGGACTAAAGACCCAACTAAGGTTTTGCTATGAGTTTCCAATTGGACCAACCAACACTTCGCTTGTCTTGCTGCCACATGAAGACATCCCAAGCCTACGCTCAGGTGTTGTCACTTTCCAGCCCAAGGAGGAAGACTTCTATGTTCCATCAAGTGAGAAACCATCATTCCCCATGCTCACCTATCGCACACTTCAGCATGCAGTCAAGACTCAACGCCGCCACCAAGAACGCCATGTTCTCACTACTGGCATGGCCGCGCATCCAAGCTCTAGACCGTGTGAGCAAGCTGGAGAAGATCGTGGAATGCCAATCTCGCTTCATCTCACGCCTAGTTCGTGTAGTTCGCCACATTGCACCGGAGAGACTCTTTCGCCCTTCTTCCACCGCTAGAGAGCCATATGAGCCTGACCTTGGTGAGTTCTCACTAGACTCAGAGCTTGGTTCAGAAGGCGATGACCCCATAGAAGAGGAAGAGAGTTCTTCTCACTGCCACACATAGTCATCTCAAGTGGTACTTAGTGCAATGGACACTTACAAATCTCCATTTTCTATCCCTATCTCATTTTAATGAATTTCTTTTTATTTTTCTTTTACTTTGAATATTACCTCTCACCTTAATGTGATTTGCTTTCACCGGGACGGTGCAAGTTAAGTCTGGGGGGAGTTTTATTGTGTTACTAATGCATTTTTCTTTCTTTTCTTATGTTTTATTACTTTGTTTCATGTTTTTCAAAAAGTTTTATTGAGTCAAAAACCAGTCCGGAAGTTATGAACTTGCTTTGAGAATTGAGAGTGTTGTGCTAACAATCCATGACCCTAGAGCAGAAACCAGCTAAAGGCACAAGCCTAACAGAAGCTCTTACAGTGGATCGACATGCTAGCTCAGCAAAATTTCTAAGGTAACCAAGCAATCTAGAGTTAACCTCACCCTTAATCAATCTTAATCACTCTTGTCAAGGGGATTGGCATACATGTCGACAGTTCCTTGCTTGATTTTCAATGAGATTTGTCTAATCTTTAAAGAGTTCTCCTCTCTCTCCCATCCCAAATGGTAAGTAATGTTTATGAGAAAAAGCTCAAAGAGCACAAGGAAAACAAGTAAGCATGAGGAATGCATATGTCTGTACCTTCATGTCTTATGGAATACCTTAGTCAAACAAGGAACAAGCTAAAGACTTATCCTGTGGTTGAAAGAAGGGTCAATAGAAAAAATAAAATGATACCCTAGAAAAGTAGGGAGAAATTGACCTTTCAAAGTTCTGATGTGAGAAAGAGAGAGGAAAAGAACTCATTGCACTTCAAAGACAATCTTGGAGAAGATCAAGTGGGTAAGAACAAGTTCAATTGATCGATGTTCCCTTGATAAAGAACTCACGCTTTAAATTTATGCAAGAGGTTAGCAATAGAGAGTTTGGATTGCTGGATGAGACTAGTTGGGTTGGTATTGTTCGCTAAACTTGCAGGGTGTATGTGAAGCTAACCTTATGTTGTCTATGTTCTTAGTGGAATACAGGAAAGGAACCTTTCACAGGATATTCAAAAGAGCAAGGGAGTTTCCACGTTTTCAAACCTCTTTCACGGATTTAGATTCTGTTTGCTTGGGGACAAGCAAAGATCTAAGTCTGGGGGAGTTGATATACCTCTATTTTACATGCTTTTTATACTGTTTTAGTATTGTTTTCTAATGGTTTTTGGCAGGTTTTCTATCTAAAAAGGTAGTTTTACTGTGTTTATAGTGTCTAGAGTCTAAACAGGTGAAATGATGCATTTTGGAGCAAAACCATAGGATTTGCACTTCAAGCCGCTCCATGCACAAGCATCAACTTTAAGAGGGCCCAGAAAAAGATCTACTCAATGGATTTCATCAAGACCAGTTCCCTGCGTGCTCTGATTGAGTTAACTTTCCAACGCAACTGGAACGGCCTCATTTGGATGAGTAGAAAAGGAGTTACAACCAAAAGAGTGAAGACTGTCCAGACGGCTCTATCGAGAATCAGCGCCCAAACCGCGCAGTCCGGCTGGCCGAGAAACGATGTTCACGCTCGGCCAAATCATCCGTCCGTCTGAAGTCTCGGCCAAAGTTCAAACCGTCGGCCGAACGCATCACGACCCGGGAAACTAAGTCCCGCGGTCGGCCACGCCACAACCGCTCACGCCACCCGCGCACGACCATGCCGCGCGAGCCGGGAAACAAGCCTCGCGGCCGCGCAACCTGTCTCGCGTACCACGGCCGATGGCGCCGTCCGAGCCGGGAAACTACGTCCCGCGTCCGGCCGAGAATTCATCGGCCAATCTTCATCCGTCCGACCACAGCGGCCGACCACGAATCCGTCCGGCCACGACCGTTCCGATCGTACTAGGCGACCATGACCCGATCATCCGGCCGATCGTCCCGACCGACCGTCCGAACGCCGCGGTCGACCCGAAGCCCGTTTTGAAGCCCGTTTCATATTTTCAAGGCCCGGCTTAACCCTAAGCCGCCTCTGAAAGACCTAGCACTATATATATAGCTTTTTAGCCTCTTGTGAAAAGAGAGCCGCCCTTGTATCACGATTTCCTACTCTAAGTTTTATTGCAATCATGTTTTCTTCATCTCTATGTGTGTTTGCTTTGATCATGTCTGAGTAATCCACTAGTTAGGTTGCTAGGGTTACTATCAATGAGTTGCTTGCATGATCTTTGATTTCGATGATTAGCTAGGGATTATATAGAGTCTTTGTCTCGTCTTGTGCACTTAACTAATGCTGATTGCTTTACCGCGCATCTAGTAATCCGATCTTAGGTTGATTTGAGCCTCGACAGTGTTGTATCATTCGCCGGACATATTCTTTGACAAGCTAGGTTTCTTAGACTGCGAAAGTTGATCTACTATAATCTAGTGAACTGTATCAGAACCTATTCATTCTAAAGCTTGATTTAATCACCTAGGGACATACCAAAAGTTTAGCGACTAGGTAGATTAACAAAGGAGCCGGAGCCTCGAAAGTGGAATGGTTTTATATTCGTGATCTGTGTTCTAGACGGTTCTTAATATCCCAATATCCCTAATCAATTCATCTATCATTGTTTCATTGATCATTGCTTGCTTCTCTGCGATTAGCCCCTGTGACCTAGCGCTTTCCTTATTGATTTACAACCTCGTTATACTTGCTAGTTCGGTTCACCATTACAACCTCAATCATACTTTTGTTTTAGCTTGATCCAAAATCCATAGTTTCAAAGTGTACTCAATAGCCAGTCCTTGTGTTCGATACCCATACTTCCGCGATCTGTGCACTTGCAGAGGTCTAGGAGTTTGGTAAAACCTGACTCCACATCATTACCCTAGTTTTCATGTTTTTAATTAATTTCTTTTATTTATTCTTCTTCAATTTCTATTACTTTGATTTCTTCTTTGTTTTTATTTTTTTTTTTATTCATCTTTACTCATTTTTGCTTATGATATTCTTTCGTGCTTGTCTTAACAAAATTTTAAATTTTAGAAAAATTCTTGCTATTAAAGCTTATATGTACTAATAATATTAATTGTTTAAAACTTTATACAACTAATTTACATGACAAAGTTTTACTTCTCAAATGTGAAAAGGAAAATAATTAATTATTTTAGTGATGTGGAATGATACAATAAGTTGTTTAAAATTACATATACTTAATTTTCTTATCTTTTATGAAATACCAACACTTTTCATTTTTTTAGAAAAAAAAAATTCTAACAAATCTAACGAAAGTCTTTAAAATAATTAAATAAATAATAATCAAATAACAATAGCAATTCAGTGGAAGTAAAAACAATTAAAGAAATAATTCTAACAATTTAAACAATGCAAATAAATAAATCATATCATCCCCACTTCAGTCTTGATTCCGCGATCACATAAACCTTTTACATGCAACACATTGGAATAGAGTTGCGTAAGTATTATCATAAATACTTAGTGAGGCAATCACTCTGCCTACATGCCATTTACGCAATTACTAGCAATTTAAAATAATTATTAAAAACTCAATAATTATTAAAATATTAATTCTCCATTATTAATTAATTTCCATAATTTAATAATAATTTCACATGAAAAAATAATTAATATAATTACTTTAAACCATTTAATTAACTAACTAAATACCACATTGAACCAATCCAACTCGGATTAACCATTCTCAATTCAATTAAACCAGTCAATTTCAATTAAACCAATTAAATCGATTTTAATCGGAAAGAACCGATCTGTGTCGACCGACACACGCTTTGTGTCGCTCGACACCGATTCCCGGATTTCACAGATCGAGCTATAAACAGTACTCCGAACACAGGAAATCACACAATCAACCAAATCGATTCACACAACTATCAATAACACCACAAATCAATGCACAATCACACCCAGAACACGATTCCTAGTAACGGCGGATCCACAGTCATGCACTTACCTCAGATTTAGGTTGAAAAGAGGAAGAAAACAAAGTGGAGATGAAGAACACACGAAGAACACGATCTAAGGCACGGCAAAACACCACACAGCAGCCCCTACACGAAGACCAAGCCTCCAATCGACGACGAACGGCCTCGAATCGGTCTCCAAATACCAGAATCGCCACAAAAAAAACTCTTCTCTTCTCAATTCGTCCACTAAACGACAAAAAGAGAAGAAGAACAGGCGGCTGCGCGATTTTAACTTCAAGAATCAGGGTTTCCACCCTAAACTGGGCTAAACCGGGGGTCCAATTCACTCAAATCAAACCGGCCGAATTTCCAATAACCGGTTTCGACCCTCACCTTTTTAGTTTTCGGATGTTACAACTCTCCCCCACTAAACTGGATTCGTCCTCTAAATCCCAACACAAACGTCACGAAGACAACAAAAATCCAACCTCGCAAGGCCACCAGACTGGAGATCCTCACCTAATCCCCGAGACATACGTAAAATCCTATGTCATAAGCACGTTCCAAGACATTTTCACTCCTAACTCATCATCCCAAACACACAAAACCACTTGTACTGTGGCCCACTTCCACCCACACAAAACCACTTGTACTGAGGCCCACTTCCACCCAGACAAGTCCACACCGGTCCGTACTGAGGCCCACTTGCACCCAGACGAATCCGAAACCGCTTATACTGAGACCTACTTGCACCTAGATAAGCTACACCCAACTGAGGCCTACTTGCACCCAGAGAGTCTGCCAGAGAACCAAAGTCTCCAAAAACCATGATGAGTTATTTAGGATCGCAATCCTTAGAGTAAAAATTCTGGAAAACGTCTATAACAATAAGATTATACCTTCTCACAACCAAAACTGGTCAAACACGTGTAACATCCGAACACCATTTTCATAACACAAGACAAAATAAGGATAAACTACATCTCATTAAAACTCCAAAAATGTATATTGTTACAACCAAAACGAAAATATAACAACACCCTTATAAGTTATAACATATGTTCGCCAACCGAACATATTTTTCTAATTTTCTTGGAGGAGTATTCAAGCCACACAAAAGCTTAATGACACAAGGTATATAGTCAAATTCAATGCATTTTAAAATCACAAGTTCAATAACATTGGATTTTAAACTAATTTTAAAAATTCATGTTTGAATAACAAAGGATTTGTCATTTTAAATCAAATCACTCAAAATCACATAACTTTTGTTACTCACTTCATGGAAGTATTTTTCGGTTCTTATTTGACATAAAAGAGTGGTACTCGAGTACCATTAGTTAGCTGTTAGTATCATTAATCTATAAATGACACAAAAAACAGTTTTTAGTATCATTTATAAGAGTAAATGATGCTAAAAATCAGTATTTTCAGGATTTTTAAAAATCATTAAAAATGGTTTGACTTAAAAAGAACAAATTGCCAGTAAACAATAAAAGAAAAAAAAAAACAGCTCTCTCTTAACTTCGCGACGCTAGCTCGATCTCGATCTCCATCAAATCATCATCGCAGAGGTTGTCAATTGTTTCCGATCATCACCATCGCTGAACTCAGTACTCAGGTATCGCTGAACTTAATATTTGCGATTTTGAGATTTTGAGATTTTGCTTGTGATTTTAGTCTAATTACATGTTGAGTGATTTCGCTTGTGATTCTGGTCTCTACTTGTGAAATCGACCTCTATTTCGTGTTCTACTTGCTCGAATTGTTCTTCCTCTTAGTTATTGTTGAATCAGAGTTGGCGAAGTCGCAAAACGAGCCATCGAGTTCCATTAGGTGAATTTGTTTATGCAATTTCGATTTCGGGTGTATATGAGAAACTTCTCTTGATTCTTCTTCCTATTGTATTGTATTAACCTCTGAGAATTTAGGTAAATCGGTTCTCTTATCTCTTTATCATCCGCCATTGATATTTTTTTATCTTCATCTCCGTTTCTCTTTTCTGTGTTTGGAATATGTGTATGAGAGTTGTTGATTCGGAGTTTATCTTATCAGATTTGTGGATTGCTATAGTTAGATTGAGTTATCTCTGAATTTTGTTTCACTGACGATCAGCTGATTACAAGAAACTATTCACTGTTTTGTGTCAAATCGTGGGTTTGAAATTTCTGGATTTGAAATTGGTTTAGATCAAGCTGAGCTAGATAGAGTTTTGTTGTAGTGACGATGCAGAATGAAAATGATATGGTGAAGGATGAAGCTGAAGTCGCTGCATCCATTTCGGCACTCGAAGGTGAAGAATGGGGATACTGTTCATTGGAAGATGAACCATCTTTTCAAGAAGAAGATTCTGTGAAAGTTTCCTTTTGGTGACAAGGTTAGTGCAATTAAATTAAACTGAATGATCTTCTGTTTCCTACTTTCATATATAAGGCTTTTGTTTGTTTATTGAAACCCATATGAAAGAGTCATTTTGCTTTGTACTCTGTTGAAAGAAGTGGAGCTATTGTGTACGGTAACACAAAAGCATTATCTATGAGTTGCTTGGAATGTGATGTGGCTTCATTTCAATTTTTTAAAATGTTTGATTTCTGTGGAATATCTTACCAAAGTAGCAACCTTTTTACTCTTTAAAACACAAAACAATGGATGCTTTTGGCTCATCCTTGTGCAGGAACCTCTATCTAGTTTATCTCCAGAATACTAAGCAGGGAGTCCCATTTTTTGCTTAGACTTTGATTGTATCTCTAGCTAAAGTAGTTGTTTTTTATGCTTTATGTGTAGGAGCATATCAAAGTCAATGTTGAGAAGTGTAGAAAGACTCTGCATAATTTTCGTTATAGGTTTGAGACTACATTCAGGTACATTTCTTATTGAGCAACTGATTTTGGTCTTAGATGTGTTGGATGGCTTTTGCACTCTAGTAGTATGACCTTTGTAGGAGATTAAATACGAATCAAAAGTATCATCTTTATACACCTGTTGCTGATATCACATGGATTGTTTCTCTTGTATATTAGGTTGAGGGGCTTGTTCTGGATCATGGTTCAAGACACCCTGACATGAAAAGACGCGCGGAGAACTGTCACATCCTAACTTGCAATGTGTCACTGGAGTATGAGAAGAGGTATGTAATATAAACTTTTGGGTTGATTGGTTGAAGAAATATGAAAGACTAGAGGATCTATCTCGTGTATCACTACTGACTTTGTAACTTTGTATATATCAGTGAAATCAATGCAGGGTTCTTCTACTCGAATGCGGAACAGAGGGAAGCCATGGTTACTGATGAAAGACGTTCTGTTGATGAAAGAGTTAAGAAAATTATTGAGCTGAAGAACAAGGTGGGTTAAAAACTACTACATCGAAGTATTATGCTGTATTTTTTTCCAGAATATTTACATGGTCTATTTCTCATGCAGGTCTGTGCTGGTAATGATTGCAGCTTTGTTATCTTAAACCAAAAGGGTATTGATCCCCCATCATTGGATCTTCTTGCTAGAGAAGGGGTAAGCTATGACTAGTTTTGTACATTTCTCTGTATCGATAATTATTTCCTGTTATTCCGATTGCCGGAAAAGCACAAGCAAACTGAACTTTCTTCAAGAATCGCAGCTCGTGAACTTACATGGTCGTGATCTTTCTATGAAACAGAAGTGGTAGGCTTGAGAAATACAGTTGGTGATCTACAAAAAAATTGGACAAAATGAATGATTTAGAGGACAAATATGAGAAGATGAATGAGGTGCTTAATAGTCTTCTCAGCTCGGATTGCAACTGTAGAAGGTAAGTTGCATATATTCTTGTTCTGTTTAGCTCTTGTTCTTGTTAGGTTCCTTATTTAGCTCTTGTTCTGTTTTAATGTTTTCAGGGCATAGAACGTGAAGGTGACAGGATAAGACAGGATTATATACATTTCATAAGGTAATTAACTTGTTCTGAGTTGGTATGAATCAAGTTGGTAGTCTTAGCTTCTTGATACTTGTAGTATTGGTATGTTACTTGATCGTTTCACCTGAAAAAATGTTGCTTGGTGTAGTGGTGCAAGTTTTGTTGTTTAATGATCTTTGCATTGTCACATTCTGATCATATCTTGATGTCATATCTTGATCACATTGCTTGGTGTATTGGTATGAAACTAAGTTTCACTTGATGGTTTGATGGTTTCGTATAAGATATTTGATGTTTATGATGCAATTTGCTCTTTATTTTGGCAGGTATGAGAATACAAGGAAGAAGACACAAATACACATTTATACATTTTACTACAAGTAAATTTGAGGTTGTATACATTTTACTACAAGTAAATTTTAGTTTAATTACTATATAAGGATATTTTAGCTTGAATATATATATATATATATATGTATATTTTTTTTTTTTAATTCTAATCTCAATTTAGTATATTTTTTTAAGTGATACTAAATGTCATTTTTAGTATCATTTAAAATCTCAGTTTTAGTATCACTTAAAAAAATATACTAAATGTCATTTTTAGTATTACTAGTAAATAAATGATACTAAGGTTTCATTTTAGTGTCATTTGTAAAAGTGATACTAAATGTCACTTTTAGTATCACTTGTAAATAAATGATACTAAGGTTTCATTTTAGTGTCATTTGTAAAAGTGATACTAAAAAAACTTAGTGTTATTGATTTTAGTGTTAAAAAATGATACTAAACTTTAAAAAAATGACACTAAAAATTATGCTTCTTGTAGTGCTCTGTTGGTTTGGAACTAACTACCCATTGTTAGGTTTTTTTCTTATCCGGTTAATTGATCTAAAGAAAATAAAAGTGTGTTCGTTCACAACCCGTCAAAAAATAAACAATCAAAGCCGATTGCATAGCGAATTAGATAATATAGATTCACCCGAATTGAAATCCATAAACCTTGGACATTTCAACGATTTCAGATTCTAGCTACGATACGACTTCGTAGATTATCAACAATCAAAAATTTGTTATGCAACTTTTGACACCGCTATTATCTAAATGTCAAACAATCGGATTACCACATTTACGATATTTTGATGAAAAATAATAATAATTGTACGTACTGATCGTTGATATTTGTCAACTTATAGATTGGTATCCATGTCTACTTCAAATTTATTTTAAAGAAGTAACCAACAGGGCATAGTGCCAATAGAATAATAGGATGCGACAGAATTTGATCAACTATCAATAACAAATACCCACAAAGTCAAGTGTCAAAGCTTCCTTCTTCATATTTTGAGATCTTTCTAGGTGAATCAATCCTGTATTAGATGGTAGATGCGATCACGGGGTTTGTTGTGGGTAAGATGGGCAACTATCTCACCGAAGAAGCGTCGATGTTGCTGGGAATCAAAGACGAAATAGAAGAGCTGAAAACCGAGTTAATGTGCATACGAGGTTATCTCAAAGATATTGAAGCTCAAGAAAGAGAAGATGAGGCCTCAAAGGTGTGGACAAAACTGGTGTTAGACATAGCTTACGATGTGGAAGATGTTTTGGACAGTTATAACCTGAAAGCGGAAGAAAGATCACAAAGGCAAGGCGTGATGAGATTGACCAACAAAATAGGCGAAAAGATGGATGCATACAACATAGTTGATGATATCAGAACCCTCAAGAGAAGAATCTTGGATGTTACTCACAAGCGGGAGACTTATGGCATAGGTAACCTCAGCGAGCCTGGAGGAGGAGGAAATACTTCAAGGTTTAGGGTGAGGCAGCTTCGACGTGCTAGATCTATTGATCAAGAAGAACATGTGGTTGGTTTGGAAGATGATGCTAAGATTCTTTTGGAAAAGCTTCTCAATGATGATGGGAATAAAACGAGACATATCATCTCCATATTCGGCATGGGAGGTCTTGGAAAGACTGCTCTTGCTAGGAAGCTCTACAACTCAGGGGATGTGAAGAGAAGATTTGAATACCGTGCGTGGACTTATGTTTCGCAAGAGTATAAAACAAGAGATATGCTTATGCGAATCATAAAATCTTTGGGAGTGGCTTCCAAAGAAGAAATGGAAAATATTAGGATGTTGGCGGAGGAGGATTTAGAAGTTTACCTTCACGGTCTTCTAGAAGGAAGAAAATATTTGGTGGTAGTAGATGATATATGGGAGAGAGAAGCGTGGGAGAGCTTGAAGAGAGCATTACCTTGGAATCATAAAGGAAGTAGAGTCATCATCACTACACGTATCCGAGCCGTGGCTGAAGGCGTTGATCAGAGAGTATACGCTCATAAGTTAAGGTTCTTAACAACCGAAGAAAGCTGGAACTTGTTTGAGGAGAAAGCATTTAGGGATATAAAACCGGTCGATCAAGACCTGGAGAGAATCGGAAAAGAAATGGTTACAAAATGTGGTGGATTACCTCTTGCTATAGTCGTTCTCGGGGGGCTTATGTCTAGGAAGAGGCCAAACGAGTGGAACGATGTATACGTCAGTTTATGGAGACGCCTAAAGGATAACTCCATTCACATCTCCACTGTGTTTGATCTAAGTTTCAAGGAGCTGCAGCATGAGTTGAAGCTCTGCTTTCTTTACCTCAGCGTCTTCCCAGAAGACTATGAGATCGATGTAGAACAGTTGATAAGATTGCTTGTAGCAGAAGGATTTATACAAGAGGACGAAGATATGGTGATGGAAGATGTTGCACGGTACTACATCGAAGAGCTGATAGACAGAAGCCTAGTGGAAGCAGTGAGAAGAGAACGAGGGAAAGTGGTTTCTTGTAGAATTCATGATCTTTTGAGGGATGTGGCCGTTCGGAAAGCAAAAGAGCTCAACTTTGTAAATGTTTACAACGAGCAGCATTCATCTACTACCTCCCGAAGGGAAGTGGTTCACTATCTTAGGTACAATGATTACTTGTGCAGCACGGGTGTGAACAAACGAATGCGATCCTTCTTGTTGTTCGGAGAACGAAAGGAATTCGCGGAAGTGAGTTATCTTAAAACCATAACTTTGAAATTGAAGCTACTTCGAGTGCTTAATCTCGGAGGGATTCACTTTTTCTGTGAAGAAAATCTGCCATACAGCATACCAGATGTGATCGGAGGTTTAATCCACCTAAGGTACCTTGGGGTTGGTGATACTTTTATGATTGCTTTTATCTCCAACTTACAGTTTCTACAGACACTTGATGCATCCGGAAACATCAACTACTTCCAGGGGAGGACCGATCTATGTAAGCTCACATCACTAAGGCATGTTACCGGAAGATTCGTGGGAGAATTGCTTATAGGTGATGCAGTTAACCTTCAGACCTTGAGATCTATCTCATCCTACAGCTGGAGCAAACTTACAAAACACGAGTTACTCAAAATCTTCGGATTTGGAGATCTGACTACTATGAGCAAAACTACTGTGGACTTCGGTTCTTTTTCTAACCTGACAAAACTTCGCGTCCTCAAGCTGGATGTGGAGAATATTACGTTATTGTCGGAATCAAAAGAAGCAGTTGGATACATGGATGTCATCCTTCCCAGTCTTGAGTCGCTAACAATTGTCCGAGCAAATCTCGAGGAAGACCTCATGTCTGTTTTCCAAAAATTTCCAAGACTGGAAGATCTGGTCCTGGAAGAATGTGATTACCCAGGAAGAAAGATGAGCATCAGCGCACAAGGTTTTTGTCGGCTGAGGAAGCTTGAATTGACGAGTTTAGTAGTGAATGAGTTGCGGATCGAAGAAGAGGCCATGCCTAGTTTGATGGAGCTACATGTAATTTACCCGGGACGGCCAACGAAGATGGTGATTCCAGATCGTTTGCGAGCGTTTGTTCGAAATTAAGGCATATGATGATGCATTCCGATCATTATTGGCAGCAAAAAAAGGGATTGGGATCACGCGAGAAACGAAGCTAGGTGAACTGTTTTGTTTGCAAACATAGCTGTGTGTAATTTCTAAGAATGTTTATGCAAGAAAATAACGTTTTTCTAAGCCAAAGGCTGCTGATGAGCGATGAAGAAACGAGAATAAATTTTTGGAAAAATCAGAATTATTTTCTTGAGTTGGAATAATCATTCTCATAATTTTCAGATTAATATTCAGAATCCAAATAAAATGAAGATCAAGAGTAACTTACGCCATGGGAATCTAATTCAGAAGTTTTATTTTTTTTATCATGAACAATGATAAAACCACGATTCCAAGATATACTTATCAGCATCATTCGCCATTCCCAAAATCACAAAGAAAAAAAAATACTCAAACCATCATTTAGCGAGAATGGCTATGATCCTCTGGAAACTTTTCGAATGGAAGTTCTGAGCCGGAAAAGTATCATATTCTCATATGATTTTGAGAAGAATGAACAAGGAAAACGAACATAGAAGAAATAAAACCGAAGAAGGTTTCGTAGAAAGTCAAAAATGGTCATAATACATCTTTTTGGTTTGATGCGTGGTCCGACATGGGACGGCTTTGTTGAACTCACAGGGGAACAAGGTCCCATCGACATGGGAATAAATATCAATGCTTCAGTAGCTACAGCGATGGAAAACAGCGATGGAAGCAGAGGATATTCCACTCTGGAAAATCAAAGACAACGAGTTTAAAAATAAGTTCGCTTCCGCCAGCACTTGGAATCTCATTCGTGAAGTTTCGCGGCAAGTTGACTGGTATAAAGGGATTTGTTCTCTCAGGCCACTCCAAAGTATACTTTCTTCGCTTGGCTCGCAATTCACAACTGCTTGTCAACGGGAGACCGTATGCTATCATGGAGTTTAGGTGTGAACCCCTCCTGTGTTTTCTGTCAACACCGGACAGAATCACGGGACCATCTGTTTTTCCTCTGTCCCTACTCCTCGGAGATTTGGACACAGCTCACCGCCAAGCTCCTCCAATCCACCTTTTCAACAGATTGGGAAATAATTGTCTCGCTCATCTCAGGAAATCAACATCGAGGAACACATCTCTTCCTTACTAGGTATGTCTTCCAAGCAACCATACACAGCATTTCGAGAGAAAGAAACGCTGGAAGAAACAAAAGGATCCGCTTTTTTTTTGGGGTCTTCGAAAAGTCTACCAAAGAAATCAGCAGAGGAAGATAATTTTTTTGTTACATTTCCGCACTACTTTCCCACTACTAACGGGCTGTGTAGAGAGGTTGCATAAGATTAAGAGTTTAAGAACGTAGTCCCTTTTTCTTAAACTGGGGCCTAAATCTTTTGATTAGTGAGAAAGTGGTGAGAAACTGTAGCAAAATATTATCTTTTGTGGTAAGAAAGTAACGAGGTTGTAACTTTTGTAATTTTTTATGGTCATAAAAAATTTGTTTTTGATCGTTTCATGGCATTTCATGGCATTTTGTTTTTGTTTTGGAAAACAGACATAACATAATATATTGGGTCGTTTACTTTTGTTGAAACAATAAAAGTAAACGTAATTTATATATATATTTTTTTTAATACTAATATCAAACAAAAACAAAACTTTTAGAGATAAGGCTCAGTTCAGCGGTATTATCGACACAGAAGCGAATCATCCAAAAGAGAAAGAAACGCCTAATTCCGGTCTGTTGAGCTTGAATTTTCCGAGTCGTCATTGCCATCACAATGAATCATATTAACCAGAAACTATAGTATCATAAACATTTTGTAGCTAAAAAAAAGGCTCAGATTAAAGTTAAGAGAAATTCTCAGCAAAAGATCCTTTAACAGATCTATATCAGAGTGGTGCATGGCGTTCTCGAATTGCTCCTCACTGCCACTAATCAATCAAAGAAGAAACAAGAAAAAACAAAAGCCTCAGAATTGGATAAAGTCAGCATAGGCTTCATAGAAGCTTAATCAGTCCCGAAAGATGGTGATCTTTTATAAATCTCATCTCTTCACTGGCAAAATATAAAACGAGAAAGAAATTTATGTAGGTGTCATGGCCGGTCCCAAACGGTAAAGGCAGCAACGCCGCTCCGCAAGGCGATGGAATATGAGACCTTTCCCGACGATGTTTCCGACGGAGGATATAGGATCCTTCTACGTCTTCCACTGCCGGTTAGGGTTTTCTCTGTGACGTTTACTTATAGGGTTATGCAACCACGATTTTTAGATTGCCCCAATCAAGTAACCGATTTCTTGGAGAGAAAATCGCGTCACGTATATTCACTAAGAACTGTATACAATAAACAAAAAAGTAGACTAAACGAAAGCATACGGTTGCAAGAATGAGAGGCAATGAAATTCTTGTAATCTGAGTCATCTATTATATAAAATAAACGGCGGAATGTTTATCAAAAAAAAAAAAAAAGATAAACGGCGGAACTTGGAAGCCCTAATCATGTGATTAGAAATTTTAAATTTTTATGCTAATTATTTACCCAACCCAAAAACAAGGAATGGCCCATTCAAATTATAGCTCATGATTTATCAAAAATAAAAAAGATTGCTTTCATTGAGAGTTGAACTCAAGACCTCCCGCTTACTAAACGGGTGCTCTAACCAACTGAGCTATGAAAGCATCACATCAACAAATGCTATACTATGTTAAACATACTTTCTTTCATGGTAAAAGTGTGGCAAGCGTAGGACTTTGGTGCAACAACTCATCTGTTGGTACATGTTTACTAAGATCAGTGATGCCCCCGAAAGACTGAAAGATGCATCATGCATGGCTGATTTGCCGCACTGGTTCACAAGCATATTCATATTGACAATCCTAATCAAATTTACTTAATTATACTATCAGTCTACCACGTTTCTCCTTTCTCTAACATAAGTGTATATTTCACTCTATTTATGATATCCAATGACGATTGATTTTTTTTGTATATGCAAACTTCAACGTTAATTTGATCTCGAAATAGCCTAACAACGCGTGGATTTGTTTCCTAGTTACATTAATGATCTATATTTTCTCTCTGTTGTCGACATCTCTACTCTCATTTCTTCTTTTGATAGACAAATGTTGACTGTGTAATAGGAAACGAATTTGATTAAGACAAAAATAAAGTATGTAATGTATTCCCACATTGTATATGAAAAAATAAATGGTGTTTCCAGTACTTGTCTTCAAAAACATAACGGGTTCACTTTTACAAACTCTAAACTGATACTCTCATAATCCAAATTGTAAACTCTAATGAGGCTGAGATTCTGTTAACATTAGAAGAAGAAAATTAGTTAGCAAATTATTTCAATGGAGATTTGTGGAGAGCGCTAAATGACACATAGATAATAGAGCTAAATGACACATAATCATTAAAATATATAAGAGCTAGTTTAATTACTTTTTGGCTGTTCGTTTGTTGTTCATTCTCCTTTGCTCTCTTGTACACTAGTAACGTTAAACTTGCTCAGGTTTCTTGCAATATGTTTCACACGGCTTAGCCGTATTGGCCCCAACAGCTTAGCCATCTTCTTCTCTGGTATTCCTGCAACTGCATGTCACCAAAAACGTATATATATAAACAATGATACACCTCTACAGTTATCTCTTTTGTATTTTTCACTAATTAGATGAAGAGCCTACTCACTCTCATCAGACTCAACCAACGGGACGCTACTGGCTCCGGTTTCAGGCGGTGAGGTCAATGCTGCTTGATTGCCTCCAGTGATGGACTGACTCTGGAAGTCGATGAGACTTAACTCAGCTCTCTCTTTTCGAAGCTGGTAGTTTCTGCGGCGCTGAGCCAAATGCTTTTCCCTCTCTTCTTGGCTCATAGATTGTCTTCTATGTCTGTCTCTTTGACGCCACTTTTCCCTTTTCTTCTCTATGCTACCTTTATTCGGTTCCGCTCTTTCTTCCTTCATTCTCTGAGTATCTGCTTAGAATTCAGTAAGATTATATAATAATATATACATAAAGTGCACATGGTTGACAACAAAAATAAATGGAATCAACAATTCTTTTAGCTTCTTCTAGAAACTTATGGTTTATGTTGAACTTTTTTTTGTTAAAGAGTTTATGGAAAAAACAATTCTTCTTCTTTTTTGTCTTTTAATTTTAATGAGACCCATATACTAAGTGGAAAAATTGTTACTCGGCGAACAGGAGAAAAATCAGAGAGCTCAGGAATAAGAAAAACAAAACAGTGGAAAAAACAAAATTAATTCTGCTCATATTCCTCTTTTCTTTTTCTTTTTTCTTCTTTTGTTCTGAATACTTTTTTATTCATCTTTTTCACTTCCCCTCCGAAAGGAGCGAGTTTTTTCCTCTTTTCTTTTTAGTCGTAATAAGTGTGATATTGGAGGAATTGTTTTTACACAGATGACAATTGCAATATCCATGATATATGATATGAGGAGAGCGAATAAAAAGATTCATATTTACGGTGCGGATCTATCAAATGAACTAACAGTAGGTTCGGACTACTGTACTTACGAAATCCATTTTAGATTCTATAAATCTTGATTACCCAATAAGCAGAAGAACAAAATTTTATACGAACAAAAACACAGAAACATGGAGACACTCGCAAATTCATGGTGAGGGCGAATAAGAATTACAAAAGACATTATTGTGTATGAATGACAAAGAAAACGAAAAATAATGCAAGATAGATTAGACAACATACCTGAAAATATGCCGCGGAGTCGAAGCGAGAGCAATGTGGGATAAGGATTCGGCGAATGTTTCTCCCAAATTCCAACAAATATTTTCCTGATAGTTATTTTTTATTCGAAAAAAAATATAATAATTGCTATCTTATAAAACAAAACAAAAAAATTGACCTTCCATTTTAGATCTTTTTTTGTTGAAACCTTCCATTTTACATCTTATTTGTAAATATAGATAGATACACTCCATATAAGTATTTGTTTCCTTGTTTTTAAATATACGGACTTTTGCAAATTTATGCTGAGAGTGGCCAGATAAAAACTACAAAATACATTATTGTGTATGAATGACAAGAAAAATGAAAAATAATGCATAAATTTATACATTATTGTGAAAACTACAAAAGATAGATTAGACAAAATATATTCTTGTGAACAAAATTTAGGCAAACAAAACCACAAAAACATAGACACTCAGCAAATTCATGGTGAGAGCGAATAAGAACTATAAAACATTATTGTGTATGAATGACAAAGAAAACGAAAAATAATGAGAGATAGATTAGACAACATACATGAATATATGCCGCGGAGTCGAAGCGACAGCAATGTGGGATAAGGATTCTGCGAATGTTTCTACCAAATTCCAACAAATATTTTCCTGATAATTATTTTTTATTCCATAAAATTTAATTAATTGCTATCCTATAAAACTTTTAACGTTCCATTTTACATCTTTTTTTGTTAAAACCTTTCATTTTACATCTTATTTGCAAATATAGATAGATACATTCCATATAAGTATTTGTTTCCTTGTTTTCAAATATACCGACATTTGCAAATTTATGTTGAGAGGGGATACAAACTACAAAAGACATTGGGGATGATTGGTAGGAGCTGTGGTTGCTCTACACAGCCCAAAATCTTTCTACAGCAATTTAAAATTACCAATCATGCTCTCATTCTGTCTCTTTCCATTTTTGAAACACAGAGCAATTTTTTATATTTATGGAAGTTCCGTGGCTTTGGAAAGCAATTTTTCTAGAGCACCAAATTAAGTGCTCTTAGAATTTTCTCTCTTCTCTTTCCTTATTATTTTTTCAATATTTATTTTTTAATCTATTATTTCTATATCTTATCTTTTCTGTTTTAACGCTATATTTAATAACACAATCTACAATAAGAAATCCTACAGCACTAAAATCTATATTTACAGCCAAAAATTCTACAGCGTAAAATCTACAGCAAAAAAATTAAAGCTACACCTACATCCAATCAGGCCCATTATTGTGTGTGAATGACAAGGAAAACAAAAAATAAAGTGAAACTTTATGCATTATCGTGGAAACTACAAAAGATAGATTAGACCAAATACATTATTGTGAACAAAACTTATGCAAACAAAATCACAAAATATAGACACTCGCAAATTCATGGTGAGAACGAATAAGAATTACAAAAGACATTATTGTGTATGAATGACAAAGAAAACGAAAAATAATGTGAGATATATTAGAAAACATACCTGAATATATGTCGCGGAGTCGAAGCGACAGCAATGTGGGATAAGGATTCAGTGAATGTTTCTCCCAAATTCCAACAAATATTTTCCTGATAATTAATTTTTATTCGATAAAATTCAGTTAATTGATATCCTATAAAACTTTTTTTTTACCTTCCATTTTACATCTTTTTTTTTGTTAAAACCTTCCACTATACATCTTATTTGCAAATATAGATAGATACATTCCATATAAATATTTGTTTCTTTGATTTTTCAATAAACTAGATGGTTCCGTGTTTTTTTATAATAATGTTGTTCACTACTGAACAGTCATATAATATATGTTATACTTGTAAAATTTAGTATATCAGTAGCTCTAATATACATTTTTATCAAAAAAAATATTTGTGTTTCAAGTATATTTTAAAGAAAAAAAAAACACAGTTGTACGTGTTTTTAGTTTTGTACGTAAAATTTTGTAGACAAACTTGATAAATGATGTGATTAACCAGAGAAGTTGGGACAAAATTATATACCAGAAGGAAGACCCACATATTCTTATTTTGAAATGCATGGAGAAAACCAGTGTTGATTTGGTATCTTATATATTCCAGAAAATTATTTAGTCTGGGCATATTTTTATAAAAATTGTTAACTAATAGAATAATTTATAAAAAAATAGTACGATATTAAAAAAAAGATGTTTTGACCAAATAAAAAACAAGATAAAATAAATATCATGTGACAAAAACACAATTAAATTTATATAATATTTTACTAAAATTTAGCGTTAGTTTAGATCTAGTTTAACAAAAAATGAGAAAATATTCCTTATGTTTTAAATATTCTCCAGATACACGTCTATACTAATACTCCCTCCGTTTCAAATTAGTTGTCGTTTTGGGAAAATGTATCTGTAATTATTTGGATGTATATGGATGTATTTTGAGTTTAGTACATCCAAATTATTACATATACATTTTCTCAAAACAACAACTAATTTGAAATGGAAGTTTTGTTTGACAAGTTTTAACCTGTAGTCACTGTAGATCTATGGTGCAGTGATGAGAAAGTGAACATCTCTAAAGCTTATGTTGCCTACTGGCTTCTCACTTTTCCTTTCAACGACGTGTATGCCTCCGATTCTCTTTCTCCTCATCAGCTTGAAGACCTGAAGAACAGGTTCATCTTCATAGATCTGTAACATAAATGGTGAGTATGTTAAGAACAACAAAGAATGCACTCTTATGGAGCTATGAGTAAGATTAGGAATACAAAGTTACAAAGCTGACCTTTATGATATGATCTTTTGACATAATGGGAAGACGGACTTCAGAGAGAGTTTTGATTCCCCAATCTTCAAACCAGTGGAGCCCCGCGCATTCTGCAAACATATGGATAACTCCTGATTGAGTGATGATGCTCTCGATCTTTGCTTCACCTAAATCAACCACAGGGATGCTCTTCATTTTGTGCTTTGAAAGAAGCAAGAGCATGGTTAAAAAGGAGTTCTCTTTCTGCAGAGCCAGGAACGGTGCCCATCGGAATGTTCCAGAGATCTCGAACCTGTAAGAGAGAAGGATATTCAATGCATTTCCAAAAGCCGTAATCAGGAAAAGAATCAATGGAACGTGTAAAAAGATAGGAGCTTCACCTTGGTGTTCTTCTATAGCTCTGAAGAAGTAAGGACCTCAAAGAAGTTTCCAGAAGTTACTGCTGAATTTCCGTTATCCAGAACATCGGAGGTTAAATCATGAGCAATTCCATTCAAATCTGAAAACAAGACTAATCACTTTGAATAAAAGCACTCCGCATAAAGCTTTTTACTTTAACCCAAAAAATATAATAATTTTTGTAAGGAAAAGAGGAAAAAAAAAAGACATGGAAGAAGGGAGAAAGCAAATTATTCTTAGACAAACAAAGGGAACCACTTTTTGTGTAGTAAAAATCTCACACGCTACGACAAAAGTGCACAAATTCCCGAGCCTCCCACCCATCCAACGGTTCTATATCTCACTTAGCTTATCTAAATCAACGGTTGAGATCTCACCTCACCGCAAGCCCCTCCTCACGGTACTCGATGTCTTGCTTTCGGCCACTCATGACAGCAACGAGAGCTGCCTTTCTTCCGCCTACGTGGCGCTGGGACCCGTACTTACCATGACCATCTGACATATGGGGTCCCACTCTAGGGCGGGAACACAGTTTTCCTCCTTTTTCATTTTTTGGCTGTAACGGATTCGGTCATGCTTTTTGAGAGGAGAGAGAGAGAGAGAGAATCACACTCTCGCAGATACTGTGTCTTGGAGAGAGAGTCTAGAGTGAGAGAGTGTGTGCGTTTGGTTGCTGGATTATTGAGCTAAAAAACAGTTTTGTTTGTTTTGTTTCATATTTCAACCACGGATATAGTAAAAATTGTGGAATCGAAGAAAGAAAAAACATCTCATTGAAGTTTGTTTTTTTATTTTGAGAGAAACAAAGTTTGATACTTTTTTTGTCCCCTCTTATCAAAGGAAATTGTGGTTTTTGTGTGTCACTTCTTAAAATGTTCGATTTTTAATTTTGGAGGAAAAAAGGGAGAATTTTTGAAAGAGGAGCAGATAAGAATATAATGAGCCAACGATTCTCATTCATCTTCTTTGAGAAGGTTTTGAGTTGAATTCCATTTTCTCTTTCTTTGGTGGATTTTCCCGAGAATATATGTGGTTTTTGGGAGCAGAGGATTAGGTTCTTCACTGTAGCAGAAAAAAATACTTGAGACTTTTTCCTGGTATCTTTTAGCTTTCAACTGCTTCAGCTTTCTTGGTTTCTCAGATTTGTGTCAAATCTTGAAAAACAACCAAATGCTTTTCTACTTCGATGATTTCGATTTCAAGTGGCTCGTAGACACAGCAATGGAGCAGAGAAGAAGACGAATAAGAAGAAGCGGATATAGCAACACTCTCTCTCTGCTCTTATTCTTCTTCTTAGTCTTCGCTTCAAGAACAAGCACAAGCGCAAGTTGTCGCCGAAGAACTGTGAAACACTTATCCACAATTCCACAATCATCTCCACCGCTCGAATCAAGAATCACTTCCAAGGTCATCGTCATCAGCATCGTCTCAGGGATTTTAACCGGGTTGGTTTCAGCCCTAGTGTTAGCTTTCTTGGTCCGTTGCATTGTCAAGTACATGAAACAGACGCCAATTCTCAAAGGTCCTGTGGTGTTTTCCCCCAAAATCACACCTAAGTCTCTCCACGCTGCTTTAGGTAACGGCATCCAGTTGCTTGGCTCAGACCCTAATGGCAAATACTACAAGATGGTACTCGATAACGGTCTGGTGGTTGCGGTTAAGAGGCTAGGCTCACTTGAAGGAAATGGCTCACCAGAAGCAACTACTAGTAGTAAGTCGGTTAAGAGAAGGTTGCAGAAGGAGCTTGAGCTTCTTGCTGGTTTAAGGCATAGGAACCTTATGAGTTTGAGAGCTTATGTTCGTGAATCTGATGAGTTCTCTCTTGTCTATGATTACATGCCGAATGGTAGTCTTGAGGATGTGATGAATAAGGTTAGAGCTAAAGAGATAGAACTCGGATGGGAGATTAGGCTTAGAGTTGCTGTTGGCATTGTGAAAGGGCTTCAGTATCTTCATTTCAGTTGTGAGACGCAGATTCTTCATTACAACTTGAAACCATCAAATGTGATGTTGGATTCTGAGTTTGAGCCTCGGCTTGCTGATTGCAAGTTGGCCAAGATCATGCCGGGTTCACACACAGCGGTTTCTTGCTACTCTGCTCCTGAGTCTTCTCAAAGTAACAGGTGTGTTTCAAATCAACGCCATTGCCTTTTGAGTTGTTAACTCCTAATGACTGTCTTTTACTAATTCTTGTATGTATGCAAATCTTTATGAACAGATACACAGACAAAAGCGACATATTCAGCTTTGGGATGATACTTGGTGTTCTTTTAACGGGAAGAGACCCGACACAACCTTTCTGTGGAGAGGCAGCAAGTGGAGGCAGCAGCTTAGGACAGTGGCTGAAGCATTTGCAGCAATCCGGGGAAGCACGAGAAGCGTTAGATAAGAGCATTCTTGGAGAGGAAGTGGAGGAAGATGAGATGTTAATGGCTTTAAGAATCACCATTGTCTGTCTTTCTGATTTTCCAGCAGACAGGCCTTCAAGTGATGAGCTTGTTCACATGCTTACACAACTGCACAGCTTTTAGCTCAATGTTTCTTGTATCAGATCTATCTGTGAACCTAGAATCAGTACATCTGTAGTTACCATCAATATATTTCATTTTTCCGTTAAACTTTGATCACTCAAAATGGTCCAAGAAATTGGTCTTACACTCTTAAACCAAATGGAAGATGACAATCGTACATACTCTACTCAGAAGCAATACAATGAAAAACATAGATCAAGCAATGAGCTCGTAGAGTCAGTTTTCTACTTGCAATGCACTAACAGGGGACCCGTTGCCAAATCTCGGTTGTATCAATAACTCTGAGAGGTCACCACTCTCGAAGAAGGATTTGTGAAGAGCCTCTACGCATCCTTCAGCTTCATCATCGTTAACTATAAGGGAAATGTTTACCTGCAATAATTTTATAACAAGATAGAAATTTGTTAGGTGGGGACGAGAAAGAGAATTTTTTGTGATAAGCAGTGTTGTGTTTTTTACCTTGGATGCTCCTTGTGATATCATCTGGACATTGATACCTTTGGTCCAAAGAACATGAAACGCCTACCCAAAATTACAAAAAACAAAATCAAATAAGAAGCGGAAAATAAATAAAGCCTTGAAGTAATCTTGGTAGGAAGTAAGAACTAACCCTCTCTAAAATCAGGGAGGAATGTTGAACATTCCCAATTAAAGAGATTATTGCCCTTCCTTTTGAAAGATTCACAACTGCAATTTTCTCCAGTTCTTCAACTACATGATCAAGCTCCTATTACAAGAAAAAAGAAAGAAACTGCCTTTAGAAAGAATAAAATATATGGGTTGGAAAATAAAGTGCTGGAGATTTCACAAGAACTTGCCTGTTGAATCAGCTCCCTGCTCCAAAGTTTTGAAGGGTCCAGTGTCAGAGATAGACTGACTTCACTAGTGGCAACAACATCTACGGATATCTCAAGGTCCTCGAATATCGAAAACACCTGGCCAAAAGAGTGAGGTTCGCTTTGATTATTAACAGTACCACAGTTCTAATCTTGCACCAAGTTCTAAGGAATGGAAATTCTGAAACTTAAGCTACATAAATTCGCTGAAAATGAACGTTCTTACCTTTGCAAGAAAGCCAACCTGACCAAGCATTCGGGTGCTTGCTATATCCAACATGGTCACGTTTCGTTTCAGAACAATGCTCGTTAAAACTGTCTGTCATAAGAAGAAGCAGAAAATTTGGTTTTCTACAAAGAACCTCACATGAGCAGCATAAGAAGAACACAAATTAGGAGACTTTATATATATACCTTGGTCATGTCTCTTGTTTTTGTGATGATAGTTCCAGGAGCTTTAGGGTTATAAGAATTTTTAACCCTAACAGGAATCCCACCCTCTCTTGCTGGCCTCATTGACTGTGGGTGCAAGACCTGCATTAACATTTCTTTCTTTTTTTTAGCATTGCCATTCTAAAAATTTCCATGTGGTTACAGCTAATAAGTGGACTTTGATTATTATTTCATACAGGTAGAGTGGGACCTGTGCACCAAAGTAAGCTAGCTCGGCTGCTTCATCGAATGTCAGAAATGGTACTGGTGTTGCTCGTTTATATATAGTAGGGTCACATGTTAGAACACCATCAACATCTTTCCACACCTACTCAATGAAAAAACAAGCATCCAAACTGTAAAGAGAATGTATGCAACGTTTTAGAGAAAATGTTAAAATTTTGAGGCTGTAGAAGAACCTGAATCTCTTGCAAGCCCAATGCTTTACCAATTGTGGTTGCCGTCAAATCACTGCCTCCCCTACCCAAGGTAGTAACCGCACCAGTTTTCCAACCCTGTTATTGAATGAACTAATGAGACGAGCCACAACAACAAAAATGAAAACCGGTTATTTATAGATTGCAAAATGTTAGCAATACCTTTCCAAGAAAACCTGTTACAATAGGAACAGCAGGATCATCCACCCAATCATCGTATAATCTCTTGGCAACGGCTGGATAAGTTGCTTCCAAGATATCCCCGTTTGTGAAATCATCCGTTGTAATGAAACCAATTTCAAATGCATCGTACTGCAAAGTAATTGTCGATAAATCTACTTAGATTTGTTTGCAAGCCGGAACATAAGTGAACATCTCGACAAGATGTCATCTAGAGTCTCAAACCAAGGCAAGCTTAGCAAGCAAAAGAGAAAGTACACCAAACTGTGTTACCAAAACTGAACCTTTTTCTTTTCGTTCAAACCAAAACTAAACTAATACCAGAGTTTTCTGACCAATTCAGAGTAATACTTTCAACTTGCTTGTATTATTTTCTAAACGAAAGTCGAATCTGGATTGAACAATTCTGGCCTAATCTACTAATTTACTTATTAGTCAACCCAGTGAAATATATAGAGATTCTTTCTTAAGGAAAATTAAACTAATACTAAAATATGATGATGGACATACTTGGCGTGCCTTGACACCGATTTTGTTAAGATAAGCGGCGAAAATCCTTGTGGACAAGCACTCTCCAAAAGAGACTAAGTAGTCTCTTGTTCGAAGTGTCAACTCTTTCATCATGGCTATGCCTTTCAGGAGCTGCTCCAGTTCTTCTAAAAAGGCTACAAAATATATCCAAATCTAAAGACATCAATGCATGTAGAATCTTAAATGTTACCGAACTCAATACAAGTGAACATTTATGAGGCTACTTAATATAGCAAGAACGAAGCTTCAAGTATTGCAAAGTCTATGCTTACACAAAAAAACAGAGGGATCAATCTGGAGCTCTTTCACAGTCCTGAAACAACAACAAAAACCATATTCATCAAACCAACAACAAGCAGGAAAGGATACTCAATGTACCAAATTGATCATATTTTTCAGGAAATTAAAAACCTGAGATGCAATTCCTTGATAATGCTTAACTCCTCAATCTCAGATGCATTTGAAACACCACAACTCACAGCCTTCTCTCCCGCCTTCACTAGCACCAAACCCGAATTTCAAAATCACATAAATTTCAAAATCACATAAATGTCAAAAAATGAATAGTAAGTAACAGAGAAGAAAGGAAAGAGCTATCAGCATTTACAAGGAGGAGATTGTTGGTAGTTTTCCCCATTGCGGAGAGAACAATGACCGGACTTTCTTCCGGAAATGTCAAAATCAATTCCGCCACTTCCTTCATTCTCTCCGCAGACGCCACCGAAGATCCGCCAAACTTCATCACGCAAGTGAATCTCTTCTCTTCTACCTCCGTCTCCCTAATCGCGTCTGTCTTCTTCTCATCCAAAACAGCTCGTACGGTGCTTTTGAGGCATGAGCCTGAAACTCTCCTTGTACACGAGCTGCCATCTCCAATGGATAACAAGAATTTCCTCGGGCTTTTCAGTGCAGCGAAATCGACACGATTCGGAGAGATCGGTAGCGTCGGCGAGTTTCGGTGGCCGGATTGCGGCAATCTGGTGAAAGGTGCATTGCTGTGACACCGAACCCTAGCAGCCGCCATCGGAGAAGAAGAAGAAGGCTGAGACTCGTGTTGTTGTTGTTGATAGGTTTAAAACGACGAGAGATGAAATCGTAGAGCTCAATTCAGTCATTGGTGAGACGCCAAAGAAGGAAACTTTGAAACCCTCTGTTTCTGCTCCAAAACGGCGTCGCTTTATAACAAACGAATGATTTGATTTGACCCGCGTTAGTTGATGTAATAAAATCGACCGTCTCTTTCATTTGTCACGAAAAAGCTCTAAAATTCTGAAAAAAAAATTCATCTTCAACAATGACGATTCTCACTTTACAGTCCTCGTTTAGCCCTTCCCGGATTCCGGTAACAAAGCACGCGAATTTCGATCAAATCCCGTCGTGGGTCTCTCTGAAATCGAGCACTTCGTCAGTCAAAATCGAGCATAAGCAAGGGCAAGTCGAGAATCTTCATTTGGTTTCCTTGTCGAAGCACGGGAAGCTCAACGAAGCGTTTGAGTTTTTCCAAGAAATGGATAAAGCTGGCGTCTCCATCAGCCCGTATTCTTACCAATGTCTCTTCGAAGCTTGCAGAGAATTGAGGTCTTTATACCATGGGAGACTCCTGCACGATCGCATGCGAACGAAATGTGAGAATCCTTCTGTGACTCTTCAGAACTGTGTGCTTCAGATGTACTGTGAGTGTGGGAGCTTCGAGGATGCAGATAAAGTGTTCGATGAAATGCCTGACTTAAACTCTGTTTCTCGCGTGACGATGATATCTGCTTACGCCGAGCAAGGGCTTCTGGATAAAGCTGTTGGTTTGTTCTCGAGAATGGTAGAGTCAGGAGAGAAGCCTACTTCTTCCGTGTTTACCACACTCTTGAAATCTTTGGTAAAGCCTAGTGCTTTAGGCATTGGTAGACAGATTCATTCTCATGTTATACATGCTGGGTTATGTAGCAACGCATCTATAGAGACTGGGATCTTGAACATGTACGTGAAATGCGGTTGGTTAGTTGGTGCTAAGCTAGTGTTCGATCAGATGGCAGTGAAGAAACCGGTGGCGTGGACGGGATTGATGGTAGGTTATACTCAGGCAGGAAGAGCAAGAGATGCTTTGAAACTGTTTGTGGATTTAGTAAAGGAAGGTGTCGAATGGGACAGTTTTGTGTTTTCGGTTGTGCTTAAAGCATGTGCTTCTCTTGAAGAGCTTACTCTTGGTAGGCAAGTTCATGCCTGCGTCGCTAAGCTTGGACTGGAATCTGAAGTCTCGGTTGGAACTCCACTCGTTGATTTTTACATCAAATGTTCCAGCTTCGAGTCTGCTTGTCGCGCATTCGAAAAAATCACTGAACCAAACGATGTTTCCTGGAGCGCAATTATTTCTGGATACTGCCAAATGAGTCAATTTGAAGAGGCTATTAAGACCTTTCAGTCTTTGAGAAGCAAAAATGCGGCGGTTCTAAATTCTTTCACTTATACTAGCATATTCCAAGCATGTTCTGTGCTTGCGGATTGCAACATTGGTGGGCAAGTCCATGCAGATGCTATAAAAAGAAGCCTGGTTGGATCTCAGTATGGAGAAAGTGCTCTCATTACGATGTATTCGAAATGCGGATGCTTAGATGACGCCAATGAAGTCTTTGAGTCGATGGACAACCCTGACATTGTTGCTTGGACAGCTTTCATATCAGGTCATGCCTACTATGGAAACGCCTCTGAAGCTCTGAGATTGTTTGAGAAGATGGTGAGTTGTGGCATGAAGCCAAACTCGGTTACGTTTATTGCGGTGTTAACCGCCTGTAGCCACGCAGGCCTTGTTGCAGAGGGCAAGCATTACTTGGACACGATGCTTCGGATATATAAGGTGGCTCCGACGATTGACCATTATGATTGTATGATTGACATTTATTCACGTGCGGGACAATTAGACGAAGCTCTGAAATTTATGAAGGATATGCCTTGTGAACCTGATGCAATGAGCTGGAAATGCTTTCTAAGCGGGTGTTGGACTCATAAGAATCTTGAACTGGGTGAGATTGCTGGTGAGGAGCTTCGCCGACTCGATCCAGAAGATACAGCTGGTTATGTTCTACCGTTTAATCTGTATACGCAGGCTGGAAAATGGGAAGAAGCTGCTGAGATGATGAAACTAATGAACGAGAGGATGTTAAAGAAGGAACTGAGCTGCAGCTGGATCAGAGAGAAGGGTAAGATTCATCGGTTTATAGTGGGTGATAAACACCACCCACAGACTCATGAGATCTATGAGAAGCTCAAGGAGTTTGATGATTTTATGGAAGGTGATGTGTTTCAGTGTAGTATGACAGAGAGAAGAGAACAGCTTCTTGATCATAGCGAGAGGCTTGCCATTGCGTTTGGGCTGATATCGGTGAATGGCAATGCCCGTGCACCTATAAAGGTGTTCAAGAATCTCCGGGCGTGCCCAGATTGCCATGAGTTTGCAAAGCATGTGTCTTTGGTTACAGGGCATGAAATCGTCATCCGAGATTCTAGAAGGTTTCACCATTTCAAGGAGGGGAAGTGCTCTTGCAACGATTACTGGTGAGTAGTGATCTTTAGTGTCTGTATCAGTAATTCAGTATCATCTATCAATCATTCTGTAGATACTTTAAATTGGATACTAATCTGAAAACGTGGATATATTATGTCAAAAGTAGTGCGTGTAACACAGTTCTTCGGTTTACAAAACTGGATTAACATGTTTCCTGTCTGCAAAGTATTCGAACCAGACAGGGAAAAGCCGTACGATATACAATACTGTTAAAAGCTGTGGTAACATGACTGTCCTGGAATCCTCAGGTGGTAGGTCATGACTACTGGTTGGACCTGGAGGCTTCCCACAATCTACGTTCTATCCGAAGCTTTCTTAGCTCTGTTAGCCCTTGCTCAACTGAAAATTTGAACCAACAACCAGTTTAGTAATTGTCTTATGGGTACTCCTCTTATGGCTAAATAGGAATTTGGTATAGGATAGACTGTCACAGTACCTTCCATGGCGTCATGTGAAGATGGAGAGTGTGCACTCCTGCCGATCCAGAATCTAAGACGTTGTCGCGCAATGTCTACTTCTATGCCTAGGGACAGTGCTCTTCTCCAAAAGTACGTGAGCCAAGCCTGCCAAAAGTACCATATGATTTAGTTCCAAGGAATACATAGAAGAACAGAAAACACAATACGAGGACAAGCCCATGAGAGATTCAGAGAAAGCGAGAAAGAGGTTGGGGTTCTTTACCTCCTTGAAGAGAATATCTTCAGACTCTTCTGGACTCAGTTCTGCAACGG